>AWWV01016243.1:0-27402 GCA_001974805.1 Corchorus capsularis
GTGCAAAGAAGGACAATACAGGGCAAGATTGGAAGAAAAGGAGTCAGAGTAAGGGCCTATACAGAGCAGATAGTCTAACAAGCAATGATTTAGAGGGATGGCAGGTGCTAAGGGGAAGGATTTGATGGAATACAGTTAGGGACCATGCGGAGCCATGAACCCCAAATAAAAGAGAATTCATATCATGCATTTTGCATTACCATGCATTGGCATTAGGTCATTGTGCATTTTAATCGGCATTAAAGCATATTTTTAGAACATGTTTTTCCAGGGAAGATTCCAACAATCAGAATTCATCACAAGAACAAATTGTTCAAAGAAATTTTCAGATGCTCAAGTTGATTGCCAATTGACTCAGGGCAAGTCTCTCAATCAAGCGCAAAAATTCAAGAGAATCTTCAGGGGGCTCGGGTTAATGTTTATTGATCCAAGGCGATCTTTCTTGAGTTAATTAATCCAGGGCGATCTTTCTTCAGTTAATTTCAATTGATCCAGGGTGATATTTCTTGAGTTTATTTCAGTTGACCTAGGATGGTCTTTCTTCAGTTTATTTCAGTAAACCCAGGGTGGTTTTTCTCCAGTTTATTTCAGAATGATCGATTCAGTCGACCCAGGGCGGTCTTTCTTTAGTAGCTTCCAAGTTTATCCAAGTTTATGTTAGAATGATCGATTCAGTTGACCCAGGGTGGTTTTTCTCCAGTTTATTTCAGGATGATCGATTCAGTCGACCCAGGGCGGTCTTTCTTTAGTAGCTTCCAAGTTTATCCAAGTTTATGTTAGAATAATCGATTAAGTTGACCCAGGGTGGTTTTTCTTCAGTTCATGTCAGAATGATCGATTCGGTCGACCCAGGGTGGTCTTTCTTCAGTAGTTTCCACGTTTATCCAAGTTTATGTTAGAATGATCGATTCAGTTGACCCAGGGCGGTTTTTCATCAGTTGTTTCCAGTTGATCCAGGGTGGTCTTTATCAGGTTATTCAGTTTGATCCAGGGTGGTCTTCATCAAAGATTCATGTTTAAATTTAAAATCCTTGATTAAAGGTGTCTATTCAGAGTTTGCATCAGATTGTTTGCTTTATCAGTAGGTCTCAGGATCCTGTTCGAGGATATCTTTGCTTTGAATTTCATTTTAAAATCCTGTTTTAGGTCTTTGCTCGAGAGTTTTGATTCAAAATTCTGTTGGAGAGTTTCATTTCAAATCCTGCTTAAGGTCTCTGGTCGAGAGTTTCTTGTTTCAATTCCAAAATATTGTTTCATTTTAAATCATGCTTGAGATCTCTAGTCGAGAATTATCAATTCTAAGTCCTGTTTCATTTTCAAATCCTGCTCGAGGTCTCTAATTGAGAGTTTTCAACCCAAAATCTTGTTTCATTTCAAATCCTGCTTGAGGTTTCTAGCCAAGAGTTTCTGTTTCAATCTAAAATCTTGCTCGAGAGTTTTGCTTTCAAATTCCGCTTTAAGACATATGCAGAAAGTGGGTGTCTACGTCTTTGCGCACTTTCTAACTCTCAGAAAGTATACAAACTACTAAACATGTGCAAAATCAAAGAGAGAAATTGTTTCATACTAGGATGCATGTGCATGGAAAGCCTAGTAGTGTGATCATTGATGGAGGGAGTTGCACAAATATAGCTAGTGTGTATTTGGTGAAGGAGTTGTCATTGCCCACTACTAAACACCCTAAACCTTATAGTTTAGGATGGTTCAATGATAAAGAGGAGATTAGGGTTAACAAGCAAGTTTTAGTTTCTCTTTCTTTGGGCAGGTACAAGGAGGACGTGTATGTTTTACCCATGTAAGCATGCCATGTACTCCTTGGTCGACCATGGCAATATGACAACAAGGTGCATCATGATGGTGAGTCAAATAAGTACTCTTTTATGTGTGGTAAGCATTCCATTACTTTAATTCCTTTATCACCTCAAGAAGGTTTAAAAGATCAATTAAAAGTGAGGGATGAATTTGCTAGAATGGAATCTGAATTTAGGGTTAAACAAAAGGAAAAGAATGCTAGTTTTAGTGTGAATTGCGTTGGAAACAAATCTGTTTTGGTTGATAAGCATGTGAGTTCTAAGAAAGTTGTTAAAGAGTGTATGATAGGTACTAAGAGTGAGATTAAGAATTCTTTGAATGATAATTCTGTTTTGATCTTGCTTTTGCTTAAAAATACACTTGTGAGCACTAACCACTTGGATAGAGAACTTCCAAGCAACATTGTTTCTCTTTTAAGTGATTATGCAGATGTGTTTCCTGAGGAAATTCCTAGTGGTTTACCACCAATTAGAGGGATTAAACATCAAATTGACTTCATCCCTGATGCGCAAATTCCTAATAAGCCAGCTTATAGGACAAATCCTGTTGAAACAAAGGAGTTGGAGAAGCAAGTTGGTGAGCTACTTCAAAAAGGGTTTGTGCGTGAAAGCCTTTCTCCATGTGCAGTTCCTGTTTTGCTTGTTCCTAAGAAGGATGGAACTTGGAGAATGTGTGTTGATTGTAGGGCAATACACAACATAACAGTTAAGTATCGTCACCCTATTCCTAGATTAGATGATATGCTTGATGAATTGCATGGTGCTTGCTTGTTTTCTAAGATTGATCTTAAGAGTGGATATCATCAAATTCGCATGAAAGAGGGTGAAATGAATGGAAAACTGCCTTTAAAACTAAGTTAGGTTTGTATGAATGGTTAGTTATGTCTTTTGGATTGACTAATGCACCTAGTACTTTCATGAGGCTAATGAATCATGTTTTGAGAGCTTATATTGGCAAGTTTGTTGTTGTTTATTTTGATGATATACTTGTGTATAGCCGAAACCTAGAGGATCTTATAGAGCATTTGTGTTGTGTGCTAGATGTACTTAGGGTTGAAAAGTTGTATGCTAACCTTAAGAAGTGCACCTTTTGCACAAACAAGCTTGTTTTCCTTGGTCTCTGCGCAGGGTATAGAAGTTGATGAGGAAAAGATCAAAGCCATCAAATATTGGCCAATACCCACCAACGTTGGTCAAGTAAGATCTTTCCATGGCTTAACCGGATTCTATAGGAGGTTTGTTAAGGACTTTAGCACCTTGGCAGCACCTCTAACAAGTGTGATGAAGAAGAATGCACCATTCAAGTGGGGGAAAGAACAACAAGAAGCATTTGAGACTTTGAAGGAAAAACTAACTAATGCTCCTTTGCTTGTTTTACCTAACTTTAACAATACTTTTGAGATTGAATGTGATGCATCAGGGATTGGAATTGGAGCTGTTTTAATGCAAGGTGGAAAGCCCGTAGCCTATTTTAGAGAGAAACTGAAGGTGACTGCATTGAATTATCCAACTTATGACAAAGAGTTGTATGCTCTTGTGAGGGCATTACAAACATGGTAGCATTATTTGTGGCCTAAAGAGTTTGTGATTCATACCGATCATGAAAGCTTGACGTACTTGAGAGGCCAACAAAAGATGAGTAAGAGACATGCTAAGTGGATTGAGTTCATTGAGAGTTTTCCTTATGTGGTGCGCTACAAACAAGGTAAGGAGAATGTTGTAGACGATGCTTTATCAAGGAGGTATGTCTTACTTTCCATGCTTGATTCTACGTTTCTTGGATTTGAGTTTATTAAGGAATTGTATGCTAGTGATGTTTACTTTCGTGAAATATTTAAAGCATGTGAAAATTCTGGATTTGGAAATTATTATAAGCATGATGGATTTTTGTTTAAAGAATCTAGATTGTGTGTGCCTTCTTGCTCTTTGCGTTATGTGCTTGTGAGGGAATCGCATGAAGGGGGTTTAATGGGTCACTTTGGTGTTGATGAACATATGATTTATTGCATGAATACTTCTTTTGGCCTAAGATGTGACATGATGTAGGGAAGTATGTTTCTAGTTGCATTGTTTGTTTGCAAGCTAAATCTACATTTAAACCATGGACACATATTATCATAGATTTTGTGTTAGGCTTACCTCGTTCTAGGAGAGGTAAAGATTCTATCTTTGTTGTTGTTGATAGGTTTTCTAAGATGGCCCACTTCATTGCATGTGTTAAAACGGATGATGCTATTAATGTAGCTAATTTGATCTTTAAGGAGATTGTTAGACTACATGGAATGCCTGGGACGATTGCTAGTGATAGAGATGCTAAGTTCTTAAGTCACTTTTGGAGAACTTTGTGGGCTAAGTTAGGTACTAAGTTGTTATTTTCAAGTACTTGTCATCCTCAAACCGATGGTCAAACTGAAGTAGTTAATAGGACTTTGTCAACCTTGCTTAGGGCTTTGATTAAAAAGAACTTAAGAACTTGGGAGGATTGTCTACCTCATGTTGAATTTGCATACAATAGAAGCATACATAGTACTACTGGATATTCACCTTTTGAGATTGTGTATGGCTTTATTCCTTTAACCCCATTGGATTTGTTGAGTTTACCTTTGAGTGTGCAAGTTGACATGGATGGACAAATGAAAGCCGATTTTGTTAAGAATCTTCATGCAAAGGTTAGAGCTCAAATTAAGAAGAAAACACAACACTACATGAAGCTTGCTAACAAGGGGCGCAAGGAGATCATCTTTGAACCTGGTGATTGGGTTTGGTTGCATCTAAGGAAGAAGAGGTTCCCTGAAAAAAGAAAGTCTAAGCTCTTACCTCGTGGAGATGGTCCATTCCAAGTCTTGGAGAGGATCAAAAACAATGCATACAAGCTAGATCTTCCTAGTGAATATGGTAATGTAAGTGCTACTTTTAATGTTTCAGACTTATCCTTGTTTGATAGTGATGCAGATTTGAGGACAAATCCTTTTCAAGGGAGATGGGATGATGCGCCTAAGGCTTATCATGGACATGAAGAACACAATGAAAGTCATGGAGAGGATGTGCACATGTGGCAAGGAAGCAAGGACAAGTTTGAAGATCAAAGGGTTTGCGCAAGTGATGATTCAAGCACCAAGGAGTTGCCCAAGATGCCATTTGATCCATTGAAGATGCCTTTAGGTCCGATGTCTAGAGCAAGAACTAAGAAGTTCAAAGATGGATTAACAAACCTTGTTCGAACTCATCTTGATGATTTGAAGATCATTGAAGTGCAATTGAAGAGCTTTGATGAAGATAAGGGCAAGGATATTCCCATCGATTCCAAGCTATGCACCTTACTTGATGAAGGTAAGAGCTTAGACTTTCTCTTTTCAGGGAACCTCTCCTTCCTTAGATGCAACCAAACCCAATTACCAGGTTCAAAGATGATCTCTTTGCGCCCCTTGTTAGCATTCTTCATGTAGTGTTGTGTTTTCTTCTTAATTTGAGCTCTAACCTTTGCATGAAGATCCTTAACAAAATCGTCCTTCTTTTGTCCATCCATGTCAACTTGCACACTCAAAGGTAAACTCAACAAATCCAATTGGGTTAAAGGATTAAAGCCATACACAATCTTAAAAGCTGAATATCCAGTAGTACTATGTATGCTTCTATTGTATGCAAATTCAACATGAGGCAAACAATCTTCCCAAGTTCTTAAGTTCTTCTTAATTAAAGCCCTAAGCAAAGCAGACAATGTTCTATTAACTATGATGCGCCAATGGCTTATCATGGACATGAAGAACACAATGGAGATCATGGAGGGGATGATCAAGGATTGCAAGGAAGCATGGACAAGCTTAAAGGAGAGGATGGAATCACAAAGTCTCATGAAGATGCCAATGGAATCGCAAAGCCTCATGGAGATGCCATCAAGATGGCATTTGATCCTTTGAAGGTGCCTTTAGGTCCGATGACAAGAGCAAGAGCTAAGAAGTTCAAAGATTGTATTAACAAGCTTTGTTCGAACTCATCTTGAAGGCTTGAAGTCCATTGAAGATCAATTGGGAAGCATTGAAGTCGACATGATCAAGAATATGCGCAACGATTCCAAGCTATGCACTTTACTTGAAATCGTTGAGCCCTAATGCTTACACTGTGTAATCCGGCCATATGAGCCTTAATTCTATCTTAGATTAGTTAATTATGTAGTTTAGACCTTGTTTAGGGTTGGGCTCTGTTAAATTAAGTCCAATCCTTAGCTATTTTTCCTATTGGTTGTATTTTAGGATAGTTTCTAGAAGTTTCTAACCTAAACTGCCCTTCACCCTTGCATTGAAGGACTAGGTATGTTTAGAGGGGTTTATGCGTTGGTCTTGTGCCTATATAAGGCCACCAATAGCTCTTGTAAACATAAGTTGAGGTTTATACACCCAAATTGATTATCTTAGCTTCATTGTTCTAGTTTGAGCAAACTTAGGGTTCTCCAATCTTGTAGAGTCCTAGCAAACAATTAGGTTGTGATTGCTTAATTGTTTGTGAATCTTGTGATCTTAGGAGTTCAATTGCAGGTCTAATTGGGAGCCTAAGTCCAACGAGAGAAGAGGAAAAGCTTTTGTGAAGGTTGTGTACATACACATCTTGGAGTTGAAGAAGATCAAGTTAATTCTTGGCGGGTCTCAAGGATAGATTTGAATCTAAAACCCCTAGATTCGTATCAATTGGTAATTAGAGCATAGGTTGTCATCTTCAATCGGTAAATCTATCCTTCTATTCTTCTATCATCAAGTTTTTCATCCATCACATTCATCTAGTTGAAAATTCAAAAAATTAGAAACTTTGAAAAATCATAGCGGATTCATCGTAACTCCGTTTGCTTTGGAATTTCAGATTTAGAGTCCTTATAACTAGTAGTTATATCGAAAAATATCAAAAAAAAAAATCAACCAGAAACTTGTGAATTTTGTTCCGGATTCGTTTGAGCTCGGAAATCTTTGAAATTTTAGATATAGACTTCTTTTAGTGTGATCTTTCTGGGAAAAATACAGAAAAAATTAAAAAAAATATGTGGTGTTATCGACTTTTTGCAGGAACTAGGTTTTTTGTTTTGGGAATTTGGGGATTAGGGTTTATCTTGTGCAATTGATTCAATTGGTTGCAGTTAACCCTAATTGATTGTTTGATTGAGATCCTTGGGTTGCTTTTGCTGTGAATTAAGATTTAATTTGAAGAATTTCAGGTTGAAACCCTATTGGAGACAAGTGGTACAAAATTGGATCTAAGTGGTACTAGGGTTTTTAACTAATCAATTTGATTGAATTGTGTTGCGATTTGGGTTACTTTGATTGCGATTTGCAGGTTCCTTCGAGTAAGGATTGAATTGAGTTTGAGATCTGCATAAGTTGGTTTGGTTTGGTTTAGATCACTTTCCTTTGATTCACAAAAATTTTGCTACTAATTGTTTGTTCCTCAAGTAGGTCACGAGAAGAAAGGAGTTCTCTAACGAGTTGCTCTTATTAGGCCTATTGAAGCTAGTAAAAGGCATAATCTTGTGAGATCATTAAGAGAGTAGTGGACCGCCAATCCATAGGTTGAGTGTAAACACGAGAGCACAACGCTATACACATACACACTTGTGAGGATTTTTTACTACTAATCTTTGTTCTTGTGTAGGTACAATGGGAGACAAATCACAAGAGGGAGATCAAGCCGATTTGGCTGCTATGTTGCAAACCCTAATGCAACGCATGGATACTATGAATACTAGGTTTGATGCTTTGGCTAATGATGTCCAACAAGTAAGAGAAGGACAAAATCAACAAGCTCAACCTCCTCAACAAAGAGCCAATGCCGCAAACAACAATAAAAGAGTTCAACCTCCACCACAAAGACAAGTTGTTCCTAGATTGGGTTCTATAGAGAGATTGAGGCAACAAGAGCTTGGGGGTCAAGCTTATAATGAGAATTTGCGGCCTAGGAGGGGTGTTGAAAGAGAGGAGCCTAAAGACAACATCAAATACAAAATCCCTAAATTCAATGGGAGAGGGTCACCGGCGGATTACTTGGAGTGGGAGTCAAAATTGGACATGTACTTTGATTATCACCCCTATGCCGAATCTAAGAAGGTGCAAATTGCTATCCTTGAGTTTGCGGAGAATGCTTTGAATTGGTGGAATCAATTAGGGCAATCAAGGAGAAGAAATTTAGAAATACCTATTGAAACTTGGTTGGAATTGAAGAGTCTCATGAGGAAGAGATTTATTCCAAGCTTTTATGTCAATTCTCTTTACCAAAGCTTGCAATCTTTGAGGCAAGGAACTAGGAGTGTTGATGAGTACTATTCGGAGATGATGTTGTCGATGTCTAGGGCCAAGGTTGATGAAGCTCCACAAGCCACTATGGCTAGGTTTATGGCGGGTTTGAATAGAGATATTCATGACATAGTGGGGATGCAACAACACTATGATGTTGAGGAATTGCTTCAACAAGCTTTGAAGGCCGAAAGTTAAGTTAAAAGGAATGGCGCTAAGAAGAGCTTTGCATCATCATCAAGCTCATAGAAGACTCCAATTAAGAAAGATGAGAAAACTTTCAACAAAGAGAAGGAGGTGGCGCAGAAGGGGGTAAGCCCTAAATCCGATTCTAAGTCTTCATCAAGTTCTTATTCTAAAGCTCATGTTAAGTGTTTTAAGTGTCAAGGATATGGTCATTATGCTAAGGATTGCGTTAATAAGCAACTGATGTATCTTAATGATCATGGTGAAATTGTGAGTGATGATGAAAAGTTTAACTTGGGATCAAGTGGTGATGGAGATGATGAAGGGAAAGAGTATGCGCAAGATTAGGATGATGATGATGGTGACACACCCGCACTTTTAAGTTTAGTTGCAAGGAGAACTTTGAGTGCATATGTTAAAGGAGATGTGCAAAATCAAAGGGAGAATTTGTTCCATACTAGGATGCATGCACATGGGAAGCCTAGTAGTGTGATCATTGATGGAGGAAGTTGCACAAATATAGCTAGTGTGTACCTTGTAAAGGAGTTGTCTTTGCCCACTACATAGCACCCTAAACCCTATAGTTTAGGTTGGTTCAACGAAAAGGAGGAAATTAAAATTAACAAGCAAGTTTTAGTTTCTCTTTCTTTGGGCAGGTACAAGGAAGATGTGCTATGTGATGTTTTGCCAATGCAAGCATGTCATGTTCTACTTGGATGTCCTTGGAAATATGACAACAAGGTGCATCATGATGGAGAGACAAACAAGTTTTCTGTTATGTGTGGTAAGAATTTTATCACTTTAATTCCTTTATCACCTCAAGAAGCTTTAAAGGATCAATTAAAGGTGAGAGATGTGTTTGCTAAGTTAGAATCGCAATTTAGGGATAAAGAGAAAGCAAAGCATGCTAAACCTAAAGACAATTGCGATGAACATAGGGTAGCTTTGGTTGATAAGAAAACTAGCTCTAAGAAAGTTGTTAAGGAGTGTATGTTAGCTACTAAGAGTGAGATTAAAGAAACTTTGAGTGATAATTCTGTTTTGATCTGGTTTTTGCTTAAAAATATACTTGTTGCTACTAATAACTTGGAAAGAGAACTTCCAAGCAATATTGTTTCTCTTTTGAGTGATTATGTAGATGTTTTACCTGAGGAAATTCCTAGTGGTTTACCACCAATTACAGGGATTGAACATCAAATTGACTTCATCCATGGGGCACAAATTCCAAATAAGCCAGCTTATAGGACCAATCCTGAAGAAACAAAGGAATTGGAGAAACAAGTTGGAGAGCTACGTCAAAAGGGTTTTGTGCGTGAAAGCCTTTCTCCTTGTGTAGTTCCTATTTTCCTTGTTCCCTAAGAATGATGGAACTTGGAGAATGTGTGTTGATTGTAGGGCAATAAACAACATAACGGTAAAGTATCGTCACCCTATTCCTAGATTAGATGATATGCTTGATGAATTGCATTGTGCTTGTTTATTTTCAAAGATTGATCTTAAGATGGATATCATCAAATTCGCATGAAAGAGGGTGATGAATGGAAAACTGCTTTTAAAACTAAGTTAGGGTTGTTTGAATGGTTAGTTATGCCTTTTGGATTGACTAATACACCTAGTACTTTCATGAGGCTAATGAATCATGTTTTGAGAGCTTATATTGGCAAGTTTGTTGTTGTTTATTTTGATGATATACTTGTGTATAGCCGAAACCTAGAGTATCATATCGAGCACTTGCGTTGTGTGATAGATGTACTTAGGGTTGAGAAATTGTATGCTAACCTTAAGAAGTGCACCTTTTGCACAAACAAGCTTATTTTTCTTGGTTTTGTGGTGTCATCGTAAGGTATAGAAGTTGATGAGGAGAAGATCAAAGCAATCAAAGAATGGCGAACCCCCACCAACGTTGGTCAAGTGAGATCTTTCCATGGTTTAGCCAGATTCTATAGGAGATTTATTAAGGACTTTAGCACCTTAGCCACCCCTATTACAAGTGTGATGAAGAAGAATGCACCATCCAAGTGGGGGAAAGAACAACAAGAAGCATTTGAGACCTTGAAGGAAAAACTAACTAATGCTCCTTTGCTTGTTTTAACTAACTTTAACAATACTTTTGAGATTGAATGTGATGCATCAGGGGTTGGAATTGGAGCTGTTTTGATGCAAGGTGGGAAGCCCGTAGCTTATTTTAGTGAAAAGTTGAATGGGGCTGCATTGAATTATCCAACCTATGACAAAGAGTTGTATGCTCTTGTGAGGGCATTACAAACATGGCAACACTATCTTTGGCCTAAAGAGTTTGTGATTAACACCGATCATGAAAGCTTGAAGTACTTGAGAGGCCAACAAAAGTTGAACAAACGACATGCTAAGTGGAGTGAGTTCATTAAGAGTTTTCCTTATGTGGTGCCCTACACGCAAGGTAAGGAGAATGTTGTAGCCGATGTTTTATCAAGGAGGTATGTCTTACTTTCCATGCTTGATTCTAAGTTTCTTGGATTTTAGTTTATTAAGGAATTGTATGCTAGTGATGCTTACTTTGGTAATATCTTTGAAGCATGTGAAAATTCTAGATTTGGAAAGTATTATAAGCATGAAGGATTTGTGTTTAAAGAATCTAGATTGTGTGTGCCTTCTTGCTCTTTGCGCATTTTGCTTGTGAGGGAATCACATGAAGGGGGTTTAATGGGTCACTTTGGTGTTGATAGAACATATGAGTTATTACATGAACACTTCTTTTGGCCTAAGATGCGGCATGATGTAGGAAAGTATGTTGCTAGTTGCATTGTTTCTTTGCAAGCTAAACCTCATGAATTGTATACTCCTTTGCCTATTCCTCATGAACCATGGACTCATATTAGCATGGATTTTGTGTTAGGTTTACCTCGTTCTAAGAGAGGTAAAGATTCTATCTTTGTGGTTGTTGATAGGTTTTCTAAGATGGCACACTTCATTGCATGCACTAAAACGGATGATGCCATTAATGTAGCTAATTTGTTCTTTAAAGAGATTGTTACACTACATGGAATGCCTAGGACGATTGTGAGTGATAGAGATGCTAAGTTCTTAAGTCACTTTTGGAGAACTTTACGGGCTAAGTTAGGTACTAAGTTGTTATTTTAGACTACTTGTCATCCTCAAACCGATGGCCAAACTGTAGTAGTTAATAGGACTTTGTCAACCTTACTTATGGCTTTGATTAAGAAGAACTTAAGAACTTGGGAGGATTGTCTACCTCATGTTGAATTTGCATACAATAGAAGCATACATAGCACTATTAGATATTCACCTTTTGAAACTGTGTATGGCTTTAATCCTTTAACCCCATTGGATTTGTTGAGTTTACCTTTGAGTGTGCAAGTCGACATGGACGGTGAAAGAAAGGCCGATTTTGTCAAGGATCTTCATGTTAGGGTTCGAGCTCAAATTGAGAAGAAAACACAACACTACATGAAAGTTGCTAACAAGGGGCGCAAAGAGATCTTGTTTGAACCTGGTGATTGGGTTTGGTTACATCTAAGGAAGGAAAAGTTCCAGGAAAAGAGAAAGTCTATGCTCTTACCTCGTGGAGATGGTCCATTCCAAGTCTTGTAGAGGATCAACAACAATGCCTACAAGCTAGATCTTCCTAGTGAATATGGCAATGTAAGTGCTACTTTTAATGTTTCAGACTTACCCTTGTTTGATAGTGATGTAGATTTGAGGACAAAACCTTTTCAAGGGAGAGGGGATGATGCGCCAAGGGCTTATCATGGACATGAAGAACACAATGGAGATCATGGAGGGGATAATCAAGGATTGCAAGGAAGCATGGACAAGCTTAAAGGAGAGGATGGAATCACAAAGTCTCATGAAGATGCCAATGGAATCGCAAAGCCTCATGAAGATGCCATTAAGATGCCATTTGATCCTTTGAAGATGCCTTTAGATCCGATGGCAAGAGCAAGAGCTAAGAAGTTCAAAGATGCATTAACAAGCTTTGTTCGAACTCATCTTGAAGGCTTGAAGTCCATTGAAGATCAATTGGGAAGCATTGAAGTCGACATGATCAAGAATATTCCCAACGATTCCAAGCTATGCACTTTACTTGAAATCGTTGAGCCCTAATGCTTACATTGTGTAATTCGTCCATATGGGCCTTAATTCCATCTTAGATTAGTTAATTATGTAGTTTAGACCTTGTTTAGGGTTGGGTCTTGTTCAATTAAGTCCAATCCTTAGCTATTTTTCCTATTGGTTGTATTTTAGGATAGTTTATAGAAGTTTCTAAGCTAAACCGCCCTTCACCCTTGCATTGAAGAACTAGGTCGGTTTAAAGGGGTTTATGCGTTGGTCTTGTGCCTATATAAGGCCACCAATAGCTCTTGTAAACATAAGTTGAGTTGATTAATAAAGTTGAGGTTTATACACCCAAATTGATTATCTTAGCTTCATTGTTCTAGTTTGAGCAAACTTAGGGTTCTTCAATCTTGTAGAGTCCTAGCAAACAATTACGTTGTGATTGCTTAATTGTTTGTGAATCTTTTGATCTTAGGAGTTCAATTGCAGGTCTAATTGGAAGTCTAAATCCGACGAGAGAAGAGGAAAAGCTTTTGTGAAGGTTGTCGACATACACATCTTGAAGTTGAAGAAGATCAAGTTGATTCTTGGTGGGTCTCAAGGATAGATTTGAATCTAAAACCCCTAGATTTGTATCAAACTACTTCAGTTTGACCATCGGTTTGAGGATGACTAATAGTTGAAAATAACAACTTTGTGCCTAACTTAGTCCATAAAGTTCTTCAAAAGTGACTTAAGAACTTAGCATCTCTATCACTAACAATTGTTCTAGGCATTCTATGTAGTCTAACAATCTCTTTAAAGAACAAATTAGCTACATTAATGGCATCATCCGTCTTAGTGCATGCAATAAAGTGTGCCACCTTAGAAAACCTATCAACAACAACAAAGATAGAATCTTTACCACTCCTAGAACGAGGTAATCCTAACACAAAATCCATGCAAATGTGTGTCCATGGTTCATAAGGAATAGGCAATGGAGTATACAATCCGTGAGGTTTAGATATAGATTTAGCTTGCAAACAAACAATGCAACTAGAAACATACTTCCCTACATCATGTCGCATCTTAGGCCAAAAGAAGTGTTCATGCAATAAATCATATGTTCTATCAACACCAAAGTGACCCATTAAACCCCCTTCATGTGATTCCCTGACAAGCACAAAACGCAAAGAACAAGAAGGAACACACAATCAAGATTCTTTAAACAAAAATCCATCGTGCTTATAATACTTTCCAAATCCAGAATTTTCACATGCTTTAAAGATATCACCAAAGTAAGCATCACTAGCATATAATTCCTTAATAAACTCAAATCCAAGAAACTTAGAATCAAGCATGGAAAGTATTACATACCTCATTGATAAAGCATCGACTACAACATTCTCCTTACCTTGCTTATAGAGCATACAACTCTTTGTCATAAGTTGGATAGTTCAATGCAGCCCCATTCAATTTCTCACTAAAATAGGCTACGGGTCTCCCATTTTGCATTAGAACAGCTCCAATTCCAACCCCTGATGCATCACATTCAATCTCAAAAGTATTGTTAAAGTTAGGTAAAACAAGCAAAGGAGCATTAGTAAGTTTTTCCTTCAAAGTCTCAAATGCTCTTGTTGTTCTTTCCCCCCACTTGAATGGTGCATTCTTCTTCATCACACTTGTTATAGGTGCTGCCAAGGTGCTAAAGTCCTTAACAAACCTCCTATAGAATCCAGTTAAGCCATGGAAAGATCTCACTTGACCAACGTTGGTGGGTGTTGGCCAATCTTTGATGGCTTTGATATTCTCCTCATCTACTTTTATACCCTGCGTAGAGACCACAAAAACAAGGAAAACTAGCTTGCTTGTGCAAAAGGTGCACTTCTTAAGTTTAGCATACAACTTCTCAACCCTAAGCACATCTAACACACAACGCAAATTCTTAATATGATCCTCTAAGTTGTAGCTATACACAAGTATATCATCAAAATAAACAACAACAAACTTGCCAATATAAGCTCTCAAAACATGATTCATTAGCCTCATGAAAGTACTAGGTGCATTAGTCAATCCAAAAGGCATTACTAACCATTCATACAATCCTAACTTAGTTTTAAAGGCAGTTTTCAATTCATCACCCTCTTTCATGCGAATTTGATGATATCCACTTTTAGAAAATAAACAAGCACCATGCAATTCATCAAGCATATCATTTAATCTAGGAATAGGGTGACGATACTTAACTGTTATGTTGTTTATTGCCCTACAATCAACACACATTCTCCAAGTTCCATCCTTCTTAGGAACAAGCAAAACAGGAACTGCACATGGAGAAAGACTCTCGCGCACAAACCCTTTTTGAAGCAACTCACCAACTTGCTTCTCCAACTCCTTTGTTTCATTAGGATTTGTCCTATAAGCTGGCTTATTTGGAATTTGCGCCCTAGGGATGAAGTCAATTTGATGTTCAATCCCTCTAATTGGGGGTAAACCACTAGGAATTTCCTCAAGAAACACATCTGCATAATCACTTAAAAGAGAAACAATATTGCTTGGAAGTTCTCTTTCCAAGTTGTTAGTGCTCACAAGTGTATTTTTAAGCAAAAGTAAGATCAAAACAGAATTATCATTCAAAGCATTCTTAATCTCACTCTTAGTAGCTAACATACACTAGCATGCTTATCAAGCAAAACGCAATTAACATGTTTAGCCTTCTCTTTAACCCTAAACTCAGATTCCATTCTAGCAAATTCATCCCTCACTTTTAATTGATCTTTTATAGCTTCTTGAGGTGATAAAGGAACTAAAGTAATGGAATGCTTACCACATAAAGGAGTACTTATTGGTCTCACCATCATGTTTCACCTTGGTGTCATATTGCCATGGTCGACCAAGTAGTACATGGCATGCTTGCATTGGCAAAACATCACAAAGCACATCCTCTTTGTACCTGCCCAAAGAAAGAGAAACTAAAGCTTGTTTGTTAACCCTAATCTCCTCTTTATCGTTGAACCATCCTAAACTATAAGGTTGAGGGTGTTTTGTAGTGGGCAATTGCAACTCCTTCACCAAATAGATACTAGATATGTTTGTACAACTCCCACCATCAATTATGACACTACTAGGCTTTCCATGCGCATGCATCCTAGTATGAAACAAATTCTCCCATTGATTTTGCACATCTCCTTTTATATATGCACTCAAAGTTCTCCTTGCAACTAAGCTCAAAAGTGCGGGAGTCTCATCATCATCATCATCCTCATCATGCGCAAACCCTTCCCTTTCATCATCTCCATCACCACTTGATCCCAAGTTAAATTCTTCATCTTCACTCACAATTTCACCATGATCATTAAGATACATCACCTTCTTATTGACGCAATCTTTAGCATAATGACCATATCCTTGACACTTAAAACACTTAACATGAGACTTAGAAGAAGAACTAGATGAAGATTTAGAATCGGTTTTAGGACTTACTAAACCCTTTTGCGCCACATCCTTCTCCTTGTTGGGAGTTTTCTCATCTTTCTTTATAGGAGTTTTCCATAAGGTAGATGACGATGCAAAACTCTTCTTAGCACCATTCCTCTTGACTTGACCCTCGGCTTTCAAAGCATGTTGTAACAACTGTTCAACATTCATAGTGTTGTTGCATCTCCACTATGTCATGAATATCTCTATTCAAGCCCGCAAGAAACCTAGCCATGGTGGCTTGTGGAGCTTCTTCAATTTCAGCGCTAGACATCAACAACATCATCTCCGAGTAGTACTCATCAACACTCTTTGATCCTTGCCTCAAGGATTGCAAGCTTTGGTAAAGAGAATTGATGTAAAAGCTTGGCACAAATCTCTTTCTCATGACACTCTTCAATTCAACCCAAGTATCAATAGGCCGCTCCAAATTTCTTCTCCTTGATTGCACTAATTGATTCCACCAATTCAAAGCATTCTCCACAAGCTCAAGGATGGCAATTTGTACCTTCTTAGGTTCGGCAAAGGGGTGATAATCAAAGTACATGTCCAATTTTGACTCCCACTCCAAGTAATCCGCAGAGGTCCCTCTCCCATTGAATTTTGGGATTTTGTACTTGATGCTGTCTTTAGGCTCATCTCTTTCAACCCCTCTTCTAGGCTGCAAGTTTTCATTATAAGCTTGATCTCCAAGTTCTTGTTGCCTCAATCTCTCCATTGGATCCATTCTAGCAACTTGCCTTTGAACTTGTTGTGGTTTTCTTTGCTCTTGGTGTTGTGCGGCATTGGCTCTTTGTTGTGGAGGTTGAACTTGTTGATTTATAGTTTCAAGATCCTCCAATCTAGTAGACATGGTGCCAAGTTGCTGAATTATTGTTTGTAACATGGCAGACGTGTTTACTTCTTGATTTTGTTCTCCTTGTTGACCTTCCATGGTACCTATACAAAAAACAAAGATTAGTAGCAAAAATTCCTCACAAGTTACTGTGTGTATACCTTTGTTGTGCTCTCATATTTGCACTCAACCTATGGATTGGCGGTCCACTACTCTCTTGATGATCTTACAAGATTATGCCTTTTACTAGCTTCAATAGGCCTAATAAGAGCAACTTGTAAGAGTGCTTCTTTCTTCTCGTGACCTACTTGAGGAACAAACAATTAGAAAGCTTAAGTGAATCAAAAGAATAAGAGTGATCTATAATCCAATCAAACCACTTTTGTAGCCTCCTTATGTCGCCCCAAGCTTGTTGCAAAATCCAATTAGAACAAGCACAAAACTCAAATCAAGCAATTCAATCAAACAATTCAAAACCCTAGTACCACTTATCTCCAATTTTGTACCACTTGTTTCCAATAGGACCTGAAATTCCTCAAATTAAAACATCAATCATAGCAAAAGCAACCCAAGAATTTCAATCAAACGATCAATTAGGGTTAATTGCAACCAATTGAATCAATTGCACAAGTACAAACCCTAATCCCTAAATTCGCAAATCAAAAACCCTAATTCTGTAAAAACCCTAAGTAGATAGGGCAACCAGGGGTCAAATCCCACAGAGAAACGGAATATACTTATGCAAAGATAAATCTTCACCAAAAATCACTCAAAAACAGGGGATTGAATAAAACAATTATAAAGAAAAAATTAAACTAAAAATAAATCAAAGTAAATTAAATCTAAACTATAGCAATTAAAAGAAAACAATAATAAGAAAGCATATTTCTTCTCCAATGGTAGAAATCAATCAAATTAATTTGGCTAGGCCTGATGCTCGGATAGCTGGGCCATAGCTGACCTAGCATGCTTGGGTTTGGCCGGTCATGGCCGTCTGAGCTAGCTAGGTTAGCTCGATCATAATTTGGCTAGGTTAGCTCGATCAAACCGAGCTAGCTAGGTTCGCCTTTGGCTATCCCCTTTGGTGCGTTGGCTTCCATCCTTTGCTCCTCTCCTTTGAGCGGTTTCTTTGACAATTGTTCAAAACGGAAGCTCCAATTGTTGGCCTTGTTTCAATCCTAAAAAGAAAAAGAAAAACAAAAAGAAAGTTACAATATTAGTAAATTCTTGGGTTGCCTCCCAAGCAGCACCTTTCTTTAATGTCTTTGGCTAGACCTTCCTTCATCTCCCTTTGTTAGGGTGGATCATACCACTTCAAAGCATAAAGCAAGTATGGTGATATGGAAAGAATATGAGCATAAAAAAAGGAAAGATAAAAGAAGAGATAAGGAAAGAAATCACCAATTTTGTTGAGGGCGACTTCCATGAATGGCTAGGAATGACAATGCCATCTTTGTTGCCATGAGAGGTTGATGCAATGGGTGCTTTCGGCATCCTTGATTGGAATAGCTCTCATCTTGCCCTTGGAAAGTGTCCTCGTCTTGGCGAATTTTCTTGTCCTCCAGAAAGAATTGATCCATGGGTATCCATTCTTCATGTTTGATTTCTCCATAGTATTTTGGCTTGAGAAAATTGTTGATTCCCAAGAAATCTTGATCCTCATGTTCCAAAAGTTGGTTATCAACAAAATCTCTCACACTTGTTTCGTTCAGCTCAGGGTGTTCAGGTTGCTCATCATCAAGTGGCTCATCTTCCATGTTTTCAACAAATCTTGGAGAGGGTGGAGGGGTGTCCATGGGTGTCCATCTTGATATCTTCTTGTGGTGCTTTTGGTGCCTCTTGAACAATCTTGGAAATCTCCTTTGGTAGAGTAGGGACGCGGACTTTGCATGGCTCATCATCATCTTCTTTGAAGAAAAATTGGAAGGAGTCTTGCAAATCTAGTTCATATAGTTCCAAATCATTAATTGTTTCGCTTGGTGCTCCTTCAACTTCCTTCACGATTGGCTCTTGATGTCTTTTTGTAGTCTCTACCAAATTAACTGGCTTCCATTGTTTCTTGGTAACTTCTTTAATTGTAGCAATTAAAGGAATGTTTACCTTTTCTTTCTGAAGTGAGTTGAATTTGCTTTATTCACTGCATGTCTTTCTTTACGGCGCAAACCTTTGAGGAAACAGTGGTGGACGTTGAATGGCCTCCATCTCTTTAAGCCATCCGGATCTTGACCGAGGTCGAGAGGTTTTTGGTGATGAAGTAGGTTGATCCTCCTTGCTTTTGGCCGAAATCTCCTCATCTCCTTGTACTGGCTCATCGGATACAGCAGTTGATGATGGTTTGTCAGGGGAAATAGGCGCTAGAAGTGGTGATATCGCAGGTGGGGATGGAACATCAGGCAATTCCATCTTTTGTGTATAGCACTGTTGAGTTCCTTCAATTGAATTGACTCCTTGGCTTTGTGAGTTGTTCAATCCATTTAAGCGCTCCCCCGTATATACTTGAGATATACGCGAAGGTGGTTGCATAAGGTTCTGCGAAAACATAGTCATCAAGTTTGTAACCATTTTCACTAAATCTCCTTGTTGAGCGACTATCGAATTGACAATTGCCTCCAAGTTATTTAATCGCTTGTTCTTTGGCTCTGATGGCTTGGATGACAGGGTTTCGCTAGTCGCATTGAACTGATATATATTTTCAGCCATAGTGTTGAGTAGCTTCCTTGCTTCTTCTGGAGTCTTGAGTGTAAAACTACATCCACTTGCAGAATCAATGTATGTTCGATCTATATAGAAGAGTCCATCATAAAAATTTTAAATCAACAGTGCTTCACTTAGGCTGTGGTATGGGCAACTTGCGCAGATCTTGTTGTACCTCTCCCAGTATTGGTGCCACTTCTCGTCAGGTAGTTGTTGACAAGCAGTGATTCTCCTTCTGACATCCGCACGCTTTGCTTCTGGAAAATACTTGTTAAAAACCGCTGTCTCCAATCCTTTCCAAGAAGTTATGGATTTCGATGGCAAACTTATGAGCCAGCTCTTGGCTTTTCCTTCTAATGTTAAAGGAAAAGTCCAAAGCTTCGATTCCTCTTCAGGCATCCCGGTAAATGCAGCACACTTGATGAAGAAACTTTGTAGATGCTCATTAGGGTTTTCATAAGATTCTCCTTGAAAAATTGGCAACATGCTGATCACTCCTGAATTCAGTTTGTATGACATATCAAAAGCTGGATAATCAATGCAGAGGGACGGCACTTCACAATTGAAATTTAGCTCCCTTAACGTACGTAATTGCTCCATTGGACCTTTTTCTAGAAAACAAAGACTTAAAGAAAAATTATTAGTAAAAGTTTTTAAACAAAAATAAAAATTAAAAACAGAAAATAAATTTTTTTTAAACGCAAACCCTAATTTTTTTTAATATCGCAAAAAAACAATTTTTTTTAGAAAAACGCAAAAACAAAAATTCTAGAGAGGATTAACTCTAGGATCTATTTCTTACTTCCCCGGCAACGGCGCCAATATTTATGATTGGTTGTCAGCAATCATAAAGATAATCCCCACAAAAACCTAACTAAGTAGATAGGGCAAGCAGGGGTTGAATCCCACGGAAAAGGGGAATAAACTTATCCAAAGATTAAATCTTCACCAAAAATCACTCAAAAACAGGGGATTGAATAAAACAATTATAAAGAAAACAATTAAACTAAAAATAAATCAAAATAAATTAAATCTAAACTATAGCAATTAAAAGAAAACAATAATAAGAAATCATACTTCTTCTCCAATGGTAGAAATCAATCAAATTAACTATGGATCCTTGATTTAAAAGATAAATTTAATATTTTATTGTCGATGACAACTGGTCTAGAGACATCTCGTAAGAAATCTCTAACATGTATATTAGATAAAAGGTCTCTTTTCCAGCTTAATTTATCCCTTTTATTCCTTCAGCAATCGATTACCTTTTTAGGACTTAAAAATTACTTAAGAACAAAGCATTAAGAACAATTTTCACACATGCATAACAAGTATAACCAAACCCATAGTTTTTCAACCATAAGGTTTAACAATCCCATTGGATGCTTCTTAGACTGACTCCAATTTGTTACTAATAATCAAACTTGAGGTATTAGCTCAACAGTTTGATTTAACAATAGATTCAATAGTTAAATCATTAGTAGGTCTCCTAAATCAATAACTACCAAAATCATAGAATAAAACAGAGATTAGCAAACTATCAACCAAGAACAAATATTAAATTATAAGCACACAAACCTCACTATAATCAATTGATTAGATTCACCAAAGGATAAGAAGTATTAAGGGTTTAGCTACTCATGGATTTGGGAAAATCCATGAGAGGCATAAGAAAACTTACAAGACCTTGGGGAAAAATCCTCCTCTTGAATAACTTAGGGTTGCCGCCCCTCTCTATGCAAAGAGAGGGTGCGGCACCCTTAGCCTAAAACTAGAGAAAAATAAAACTATAGAAAGGTAGAAGAAGAGAATTATGAGAGATTGTTTTCTAAGGCTACATAAGGTGTGTATTTATAGTGGAAAAATAACCTAAAGACTCCTATTAATACTTAGGATAGGACTCTAGGGCGTTCTAGGCTCTAACTTGGTCTCCAGGTTTGATTAAAAGTTTTCCTACAGCAAAATCCTAGTGAAAATAGGATCCTGAAAAATTCTGGAATCGTGCAGAAACTCCGACAGCAATTTCGGCTTCAAGATGGCAGAACTGGGTTTTAAACTTCAAAGGAAAGTTGTATATTTCGGAATTAGCTTTCCAACGGCTACTCACAGGCCTAAAACGGACATCTGAGCAGAAAGTTATGGCCTTTTTACCGAGACTGCGCTGAATCCTAATCCAAGTAGGACTAGTATCGGGAAATGGCGGGATTTGGATATTTCCTTGGATATATGTAGCACAAATTGGGATTTTAACTCCAATTATTGGTTTATATGGACTGAGAATTATCCCATATAAAATATCCAAAATTCCAGGGCTTTAGGGCTTCTTCAGGGCTTGTCTTCAATCCTTCAGGGCTAAGTCCATATTTGTGCAAAAAGTCATCAATTTAGCTCCAAAAATAGTTAAAAATAACAAGTTTCCACTTTTCTTCTCTTCAAGACCTAAAAACACAAATACTTACAAAATAGGGTTAAATTCCACATAAAAATAGCAAAAAGCATAGGAAAATAATCATAAAAATAGGGTCTATTTTGGCTCGATCAAGTTCGAACAAGGCTTGTTAATGCATCTTTGAACTTCTTAGCTCTTGCTCTAGTCATCGGACCTAAAGGCATGTTCAATGGATCAAATGGCATCTTTGGCATCTCCTGAAAGCTTGAATCATGACTTGCGCAAACCCCTTGATCTTGAATCATGTCCTTGCTTCCTTGCCGCATGTGCTCATCCTCTCCATGTCCTTCATTGTGTTCTTCATGTCCATGATAAGCCCTTGACGCATAATAATCCCAAAATGAACCAAAGAGTGGATCCTACCCAATCCAAAGGAAGAGGACAGGTGGCGCAAGAATAAACATGCACTAGAAGTCACTTGGAGAAGAGCCCATGTCAGTGGAAGGGCTAACGTGTCAGCTGGAGGAAGTGCAAACAAGTTTTGAAGCGGTTTGTCGGGGATTACTAATACAAAGCTAAGTTTTGATATGTACACCTTTAGAGTTAAAAATGTTTACACCCTAATTTATAATTAGAGGTAGACTTGTAAAAGTGGTCAGGCCTAATATATCAATCTTAAAATTACATTAGACATTGACCGTTTGGTTAGAAAAAGGATTTTTGCTTAACCTTGAGCCCAATTTTACTTAAAAATTATTTTAAGCCCACATAAGTGGGTAGTTAATATTTACTTGATAAATTAAAATTTGAGGAAAAACTAAGGACTGTGGTCGTGAGATTCGACCACATAGTGGCCGTGAGATTCGGCCATGGTGGTCATAAGATTCGGCCATGGTGGTCATGAGATCCGACCACATGGTGGTCGTGAGATTCGACCACAAGGTAGTGGAGATTTGACCACATAGTGGTCATTCAAAAACAGCACACGATGGTCGTGGTAAAAGGCCACGATGGTGTTTATGATAAACTAGGTAAGGCTTTACAATTTACATGCGTTTGGCTATTTTAACCAAATCAATTCTAATTTATTAAATCTTACCAAGGTGGCTATGATAAAAAGCCATATTTGTTTTCAATCTAGCCATAATGGAGAATTCTAAAAAGCCATGTCGGGTTTTCAATTTGACCAAGGTGGCTGTGATAAAAAGGCATGTTGTTTTTTCAATTTGACCAAGGAGGTGTGATGGCAAATCAGAGTTGTGGACAATTCTTTAACTCACAAGGAAATAACGTGTATATCAAGTGATTGATTGTGATTTCCAAATTTCGTGGATCTGAATGGTAATGAGGATTTCCAATCAATTATATGAAGATTGAAGACAATTACAATCTCTTGATGGAAGGGATTTTGTCGGAAGTCTTGGTTATATAAACAGAAGCACCACCAACATTGAAGGGGTCTCAGAACCAACAATCTGCCCTGCGCAAACAACACAACACTTCAAGCTTTACGCTTACTACACATATTTCTTTTAGCTTGCTCATGTAAGTTTTTATTTTGTTTTCCCTTAGACTCTTGTCTCCATCGTTTCTCTCAATCTTTTGATTGACTTTCCCTTGTGTAATTTTCCTATTTGCAATAATAACAATACTTGTCATCTTGTCCAAACTTATTTGAAACCTGATTATACTCTGCTAGAAGTCTGGGTTGCATGTATTAGACACTTCGGTGTGACTTACAACCAGATCTCACAAATCGTCTGATTCAATCTTATTTCAAGCTCTCTAAGCTCGCATTAATTCCTTTGTCAATTTGTGCAAATTGACTGGCACGCCCCTCTCCACGATCAGAGCGTGTGCCCAGGGAGATTTTGTCGCGACAGAAAACACAAAATGTTTTTCTCTACTGACATCTTTTTCTAACATGGTATTCGAGCTTTAAGGTTCCTTCCTTCTTTAGTTGCCCAAGTGAGCAACGTTTTTTGCTATCTTTTTCTTTCTCTTTGTTTTTAAATAGCAGAATTCCTACCATTTTTTTTCTATCTCTTTTTTGGTTTGGTCGGATCTATAGTTCTTCAACCACTAATTGTTGTTTCCTTTAAAATTTGTTGTTCCTAATAGGTGACCAGCATAAATCAATTGTGACCAATGTGATTCTGATGATGTCAAGAATCACGGAACATAAACTCAACGACTCTAACTTTATTGCTTGGAGTAAGACTATTCGAGTTTATCTAAGAAGTATCGAGAAGGCTCATCATCTAACTGATGATCCTCCTACGGACGATAAAAAGCAAGAATGGTTCAAAGATGATGCTCGTATATTTCTGCAGCTAAGAAATTCCATTGACAGTGAGGTAATTTCCCTTATTGATTACTGTGAGTATGTTAAAGAATTGACAGACTGTTTGGAATTTCTTTATTCTCTAAAAGGCAATAAATCACGAATTTATGATGTATGCAAGAGATTCCATCGCGCAGAATAACAAGATTAATCTCTCACAGCCTATTTGAGGAACTTTAAAAGAACTTATGAGGAACTTAATCTTTTAATGCCTTCTAGTCTTCACATAAAAGTTCAGCAAGCACAACAAGAGCAGATGGTTGTAATGAGTTTCATAGCTGGCCTTTGTCCCAAATTTACCACAGTAAAGTCTCAGATTCTCTCCAGTCCTGAAATCTCACCACTGCATGAAACTTCGCTCGAATCATCCACACTAAATTTAGTCTGTAAGTCACCCCACCTCAATCTAATAGTGCTCTTGTAAACCACAGTGGTGAGTCTAGTCGTCCTCCTAATAGGACCTGTTATAGAGGAATGGGCTTAAGCATTAGAGATAAGAGCTCGCAGGTGTTGTCTGTTATTATTGTCATGAACCAAGACATACCAAGCGAATTTGTAGAAAACTGCAAAATAGGTCTCAGAAGCTTCAATCTGCCCATATTGCAACCATAACTTCTACTCCATCCTCTAACAAAACTATCATGGTCTGCACAGATGAATTTACCATATTCTTCCAGTATCATTAGTCACTAAATTCTTCATCTCAATCAATTGTAGAATCAGGTAATCTCGCTCAGTGTCATCTTTCTTTTTCAACTAAATGGGTCATTGATTCTGGTGCCTCGGATCATATGACCAGTAATCCTAATCTCTTTTCCATTTTTAAATCCAATACCAGCTCTTCTAGTGTCACTTCAGCATATGGGTTTACTTTATGTGTTCTTGGATCTGAAACCATTAATCAAACTCAAATCTTTCTTTATAATCTGTCATAAGTACTTCCACAATCTTTTTTCAATTTAGTTTCTGTAAGCAAAATCACTTGTGCTCTAAATTGTTGTGCCTTATTCTTTCATCATCATTGTTTATTTCAGGATCTTATGACGAAGAAGACTATTGGTATAGGATATGAATCAGGAGGACTTTACATTCTAGATTCTATGACTTAGGTGCCTGGACCCATTACTTGTTCTAGTGCTCTGATACCTTTTGATGCTCTTTGTTGATTCGGTTATCCATCTTTTACCTATACTTAAGCAATTATGTCCTCAGTTTTCCAACGTGTCTACCTTAAATTGTGAGTCATGTCACTTTGCCAAACATTAATGTTTGTTTTACAGTCTAAGAGTTCATAAACGAGCTAGTTTCCTTTTGAGATAGTTCACTCTGATGTTTAGAGCCATGTCCTATAGTGTCAAAGTCTGGTTTTCGTTATTTTGTCAGCTTTGTGGATGATCATTCTCGTGCTACTTGGCTTTATCTAATGAAAATTTGTTCTAAATTGTTTTCTCATTTACTGCCTTTTGTGCTGAAATGAAAACACAATATAATGTCTTTGTACAAACACTGAGGAATGATAATGCCAAGGAATACTTGTCCAATCCCTTTCAAGCTTACATGACCCAAAATGACATTCTCCACCAAACATCTTATGTTAAAACATCTTCTCAGATCGGGGTAGCTAAAAAAAAGAATATACATCACCTTGAAACAGCTCGAGCTCTTTTATTCTAAATGCAAGTCCCTAAATATTTTTGGGCGATACAATTTCTACTGCCTATTTCCAAATAAATTGTATGCCATCATCAATCCTTCATGGTAAGATCCCTTATAATATCCTTTTCCCTAACAAACCCTTGTTTCCTATTGAACCACGAATTTTTCGTAGTATCCGCTTTGTTCGTGATGTTCGTTCCAACGCTATCAAGTTAGATCCTAAATTCCTTAAATGTGTTTTTCTCAGTCATTCTCGCCTCCAAAAGGGATATCGTTGTTATTCTCCTGGTCTTAATAAAAATCTTGTTTCTGTTGATATTACTGTTGGTCCACTTAGATGTGTTAGAGGGGGGTGAATAGCACTTAATCCAAATTTTGAGCTCTCTAAAAACGTGTTAAAGACACTAGTTTAGAGTATGCCGTTAAAGTTACTAATGCAAAGTAGAAAGATAAACAACAATGAAAAGCAAATGAAAGTGTAAAGGATAGAAATAAAGACGTTAACAACTGAATAGTGGAAAAGTAAAGAGTGTAAGACAAAATAAAATTGGAATGATGAAGGAAAGGATGGAAGATTGAAGACACAGCGATTTATAGAGGTTCGGTCTTTCACACCTACGTCCTCTACCTTGGATACCATACCAAGGATTTTAAAATCCACTAAACAGTGAAGTTAACCAGGTCTTCACAACACCTATTATAATCCCAAAGCTTCAAACCCAAAGCTTTGACACCAAGTGCAAACCCACACTCAAAACAATCCCAAGTGCAAATCCACACTTGAACAAATACAAGTAACAAAGTATCAAAGTGTAAAAATGATCCTAAAAGATCGAGATATACACAATTAAGCCTAAAACAATATAAAGGTATGAACTTTAAGCGTAATTACAAATTTCCAAGCTAGAATAATAAATTGTAAAGAGAGCAATGATGGGTCCAAGGCTGATCAAGGACTTGTTCGTGACCATGGAGGGCATGGAGACGACGTGCATGGACATCATGGAGTGCATGGAGGCATGAAGATACAAGGAGACCATGTAGATCAAGATGGACTTGCACCAAAGCTCAATAAGAATCCAATAGATCCATTGAGCTTGCTTGAAGGTCCAATGACAAGATCAAGAGCCAAGAAGTTCAAGGAGACTCCCATGGGCTTTGTTCGAACCTATCTTGAAGATAAGAAGTCCCTTGAAGTTCAACTTGTACGTTGTAGCCTTTTTCATTCTGAACAACTTTACAAAATTTAGCAAATGCTTCTAAAGCATAATCTTTATGACTGAGAAAGTAAACCCAAGTATATCTAAAGTAATCATCAACAATCACAATCCATGATGACATCAATTGGACCGAATAGATCTATAAGCAAAAGCTCAAATAGTCTAGAATTTGAGACAACGCTCTTTAACTTGAAAGAGCTTCTGACTTGCTTTCATAACTGACATTCTTCATGATACGAATCTAGTTGTGTTAGATTCATATCTACCCTTTGAAGAGCCACCAAAGTCGACTTGAACTACTATCACTCCTTGATGAGTAAAATTGATGATCTTCACAAAGCTTACTTCTTCTCTCGTCGGCCCTAAGTCTCCAATTAGACCTGCAATTGAACACCTAAGATCACAATATTCACAAACAATTAAGCAATCACAACCTAATTGTTTGCCAGGACTCTACAAGATTGAAGAACCCTAAGTTTGCTC
>AWWV01016244.1:0-22527 GCA_001974805.1 Corchorus capsularis
GTAATCCTATAGCCTTAAGGGCGGCATAACATAAAGGAAAGAACAAGGAAATAGCCTAAGCCTTGTTCTACTAGGAAAAGTAAATAACATTACATAATTAAGCAAAGATGGGCTTTGTTCGAACCCATCTTGAAGATATGAAGTCCCTTGAAGTTCAACTTGAATGTTGTAGCCTTTTTCATTCTGAACAACTTTACAAAATTTAGCAAATGCTTCTAAAGCATCATCTTTATGACTGAGAAAGTAAACCCAAGTATATCTAAAGTAATCATTAACAATCACAAGCCATGATGACATCAATTGGACCGAATAGGTTTATATGCAAAAGCTCAAATGGTCTAGAAGTTGAGACAACGCTCTTTGACTTGAAAGAGCTTTTGTCTTGCTGATACGAATCTAGTTCCAAATCGGTTCAAGCCCACCTTTGAGACCCGCCAAAGATCAACTTGAATCACCAAATCTTCTAGACTTGTATGTCGACAATCTTCACTAGATAAATCCTCCTTCGTTCGACGCCTTAGATGAATAATTAGACCTGCAATTATCAACCTAAGATCACAAGATTCACAAACAACTAAGCAATCACAACCTAATTGTTTGCTAGGACTCTACAAGATTGAAGAACTCTATGTTTACTCAAACTAGAACAATGAAGCTAAGATAATCAATTTGGGAAAATAATCCTCAACTTTATTAATCAACTCAATTTATGTTTTCAAGAGATAAAAAAGCCCTTATATAGGGGAGGGGTTGGTGCATAACATACCAACTCCTAATCCTATAAGGGCGGCATACATAGATGAATCTAGAAACTATCCTAAATTACAACCAATAGAAAAATAGATGAGGATTGGACTTTAATTAAACAAGGCCCAACCCTAATCAAGGTCCAAACTAAATAATTAACTAAACTAAGATAGAATAAAGGCCCATGTGGCCGAATTACACAACATAAGAACTAATGATCATCGATTTCAAGTAAGGTGAACAACTTGGAATCGATGGGAATATTCTTGGTGATGTCGACTTCAATGCTCCCCAATTGTTCTTCAATGGACTCCAAACCTCGAAGATGAGATCTAACAAAGCCCAATAAAGCTTCCTTGAACCTTTTAGCCCGAGCCCTTGTCATTGGATCTTGTGGAATGGCTAAAGGGTCAAATGGCCGGTTGTGCCCGGATGGTCCATGCGATGCCCGGTTGTGGCCGGATGCCTCATGCAATGGCGCATGGGATGGCCGGTATTCGATGGCCGGTTGTGGCCGGTCATGTGGTCGGTGTTGCGCGGCTTCTCCAAGCAATGGCCGGTCACTTGCGATGCCTCCAACTCCATGGTCCTCCGAGCTTGCATTCATGACATCTCTATGTATTTCCAAGACATGATCTTCATTAGCTCCAATGTGCTCTTCTAAACCATGATAAGCCCTTGGCGCATCATCCCCTCTCCCTTGAAAAGGATTTGTCCTCAAATCTGCATCACTATCAAACAAAGATAAGTCTGAAACATTGAAAGTAGTACTTACATTGCCATATTCACTTGAAGATCTAGCTTGTAGGCGTTGTTGTTGATCCTCTCCAAGACTTGGAATGGACCATCTCCACGAGGTAAGAGCTTAGACTTTCTCTTTTCAGGAACCTTTCCTTCCTTAGATGCAACCAAACCCAATCCCCGGAATTCAATTGCGATAGTGGCTTGTGGAGCTTCATCAACCTTGGTCCTAGACATCAATAACATCATCTTGGAGTAGTATTCATCAACACTCCTTGTTCCTTGCCTCAAAGATTGCAATTTTTGTAGAGACCATTAGTGTAAAAGCTTGGAACAAATCTCTTCCTCATAAAACTCTTTAGACCTAACCAAGTATCAATAGGTCTTTCCAAATTTCTTCTTCTTGTTTGCACCAATTGATTCCACCAATTCAAAGCATTCTCCGTAAATTCAAGAGTAGCAATTTGCACCTTCTTTGGCTCGGCATGAGGATGATAATCAAAATACATATCCAATTTCGACTCCCACTCCAAATAATCGGATGGTGACCCTCTCCCATTGAATTTAGGGATTTTGTATTTGATGTTGTCTTTAGGCTCCTCTCTTTCAACTCCCCTCCTAGGCTGAATGTTCTCATTGTGGGCTTGTCCACCAAGTTCTTGTTGCCTCAATCTCTCCATGGGGTCCAACCCTAGCAACTTGCCTCGGTGGTGGAAATTGAATTCTCTCATTGTTGATTGCGGCATTGCCTCCAATCTCGTTGTCATGGTACCAAGTTGTCGCATGATTTGTTGCAACATGTCATTAGTGTTTAATTCTTGATTTTGCTCTTCTTGTCTATCTCCCATTGTGCCTACAAAAAGAACAAAGATTAGTAGTAAAAATCCTCACAAGTGTGTGTGTGTGATTATACCTTTGACTTGTGCTCTCGTGTTTGCACTCAATTCCTATGGATTGGCGATCCACTACTCTCTTGATGATCTCACAAGATTATACCTTTTACTAGCTTCAATAGGCCTAATAAGAGCAACTCCTACAGCACTCCTTTCTTCTCGTGACCTACTTGAGGAATAAACAATTAGTAGCAAAATTATTGTGAATCAAAGGAAAGTGATCTTAAACCAAACCAAACCACTTATGCAGGCTCCTTAAATCGAATTCCTTCTCCAAACTTGCTGCACAAAAACTCAATTCAAGCACAATTCAAACAATTAAGTCGATTAGAAAACCCTAGTACCACTTAATTCCAATTTTGTACCACTTGTCTCCAGTAGGGTTTGTAACCTGAAATTCTTCAAATTAAATCTCAATTAATTCACAACAAAAGCAACCCAAGATATCCAATTACACAAACAATTAGAGTTAATTGCAACAAATTGAACTCATTGCACAAAAACCCTAGTTGATGTCGAAGATCGATAACAGCACAGATTTTTTTGATTTTTTTCAATATTTTTCCCAGAAAGATCACACTAAAAGAAGTCTAGATCTCAAATTTCAAAGCTTTCCGAGCTCAAACGAATCCAAAACAAAAATCACAAGTTTCTGGTGGAAATTTTTTATTTTTTTTTTATTTTTGTGATATTTTTAGATATAACTACTAGTTATAAAAGACTCAAATCTGAAATTTCAAAGCAAATATATGTAAGATGAATCGGCTATGAATTTTCAAAGTTGCTGAATTTTTTGAATTTTCAAGAAGGGTGGTGCGATGAGTGTATGGATGAAATCGATGGATGAAAACTTGATGAATAATGAATAGAAAGATAGATTTACCGATTGAAGATGATAAACCTAAGCTGTGATACCAATTGATACGAATCTAGTTCCAAATCGGTTCAAGCCCACCTTTGAGACCCGCCAAAGATCAGCTTGAATCACCAAATCTTCTAGACTTGTATGTCGACAATCTTCACTAGATAAATCCTCCTTCGTTCGAAACCTTAGATGAATAATTAGACCTGCAATTATCAACCTAAGATCACAAGATTCACAAACAACTAAGCAATCACAACCTAATTGTTTGCTAGGACTCTACAAGATTGAAGAACCCTATGTTTGCTCAAACTAGAATAATGAAGCTAAGATAATCAATTTGGGAAAATAATCCTCAACTTTATTAATCAACTCAACTTATGTTTTCAAGAGATAAAAGAGCCCTTATATAGGGGAGGGGTTGGCGCATAACATACCAACTCCTAATCCTATAAGGGCGGCATACATAGATGAATCTAGAAACTATCCTAAATTACAACCAATAGAAAATAAGATGAGGATTGGACTTTAATTAAACAAGGCCAACCCTAATCAAGGTCCAAACTAAATAATTAACTAAACTAAGATAGAATAAAGGCCCATGTGGCCGAATTACACAACATAAGAACTAATGATCATCGATTTCAAGTAAGGTGAACAACTTGGAATCGATGGGAATATTCTTGGTGATGTCGACTTCAATGCTCTCCAATTGTTCTTCAATGGACTCCAAACCTCGAAGATGAGATCTAACAAAGCCAATAAAGCTTCCTTGAACCTTTTAGCCCGAGCCCTTGTCATTGGATCTTGTGGAATGGCTAAAGGGTCAAATGGCTGGTTGTGCCCGGATGGTCCATGCGATGCCTGGTTGTGGCCGGATGCCTCATGCAATGGCGCATGGGATGGCCGGTATGCGATGGCCGGTTGTGGCCGGTCATGTGGTCGGTGTTGCGCGGCTTCTCCAAGCAATGGCCGGTCACTTGCGATGCCTCCAACTCCATGGTCCTCTGAGCTTGCATTCATGACATCTCTATGTATTTCCAAGACATGATCTTCATTAGCTCCAATGTGCTCTTCTAAACCATGATAAGCCCTTGGCGCATCACTTGCTTTCCAAACAGACATGCTTCATGACACGAATCTAGTTGTGTTAGATTCAAATCTACCCTTTGAATAGCCACCAAAGTCGACTTGAACTACTATCACTCCTTGATGAGTAAAATTGATGATTTTCACAAAGCTTACTTCTTCTCTCGTCGGCCCTAAGTCTCTAATTAGACCTGCAATTGAACACTTAAGATCACAATATTCACAAACAATTAAGCAATCACAACCTAATTGTTTGCTAGGACTCTACAAGATTGAAGAACCCTAAGTTTGCTCAAACTAGAATAATGAAGCCAAATAATCGATATGGGTGAATAAACCTCTCAATTTTATTGATAACTTGACTTGTGATTACAAGAGGGTGATGGTGCCTTTATATAGGCATAAAGTCAACATCCTCCCCTAATCCTATAGCCTTAAGGGCGGCATAACATAAAGGAAAGAACAAGGAAATAGCCTAAGCCTTGTTCTACTAGGAAAAGTAAATAACATTACATAATTAAGCAAAGATTGGACTTAGTCAAAAAAGGCCCAACCCAATGTCATCTAAACTAATTAAATAGCTAAACTAAGATAGAATTAAGGCCCATATGGCCGAATTATACAATGCAAGCCTTAGGGTTCAACGATTTCAAGTAGGGTGCATAACTTGGAATCGTTGGGAATATTCCTAGGCTTATCGACTTCAATGCTCTCCAATTGATCTTCAATGGACTTCAAACCTTCAAGATGATGGTGAACAAGACTTGTTAAAGCATCTCTGAACTTTTTAGCCCTTGCTCCAGTCATCGGACCTATAGGCATCTTCAAAGGATCAAATGGCATCTTCTTGGCATCTCCATGGTGAATTGTGATTCCATCCTCTCCTTTAAGCTTGTCCATGCTTCCTTGCACTCCTTGAGCATCCTTTCCATGATCTCCATTGTCTCCATTGTGTTCTTCAAGACCATGATAAGCCCTTGGCGCATCATCCCCTCTCCCTTGAAAAGGATTTGTCCTCAAATCTGCATCACTATCAAATAAGGATAAGTCTGAAACATTAAAAGTAGCATTTACATTGCCATATTCACTAGGAAGATCTAGCTTGTATGCATTGTTGTTGATCCTCTCCAAGACTTGGAATGGACAATCTCCACGAGGTAAGAGCTTAGACTTTCTCTTTTCAGGGAACCTCTCCTTCCTTAGATGCAACCAAACCCAATTACCAGGTTCAAAGATGACCTCCTTGCGCCCTTTGTTAGCAACCTTCATGTAGTGTTCTGTTTTCTTCTCAATTTGAGCTCTAAGCTTAGCATGAAGATCCTTAACAAATTCGGCCTTTCTTTCACCATCCATGTTGACTTGCACACTGTCGCAACGTCCGAGTCCGAGGTGTCCGAACCCTACCGCTGAACGTCTTAAAGAAACTAACTAACTACGGGGAGTCGCCACTAATCTTTTTTAACCTAGGTGTGATTAACCACCTATCAGATTATTAAGTCTAATGTTAATCTAGACTTGCGAAGGTAACACTAAACCTAATAAACGGTTTACTAACCAGAGTCCTAAAGGTTCGGGAGTCGGGTACGTGTGGGGAAGGATTAGCACCCCCACGACGCCCGTCAAAAGACGGCACTGACTAATCTAGACTTAACTGTGGGTTTCCGTGTTTGGTTGCTTTCTATCTTTAAATATATTCATGCCATTTAACTCTAACTAAATTACTAACTAACATACTCTCCTCTCCTTTTATTAACTACCATTTTTACTAATTATCCTCTTCTTATTGATTACCATTTTTACTTTTGCTACTTTTATCATTTTTACTTTTACCATTTATCTTACTCTTTTACTTAATACCATTTTTTTTTAAAATTAATACCATTTTTTGACCTTCTTACTTAATACCATACTTTACTTGATACCATTTTTGACCCTTTTTACTTAATACCATTTTTGACCTTTTTTACTTAATACCATTTTTGCTTAATACCATTTTTACTCTTTTGTTTAATACCATTTTTAACCTTTTTTACTTAATACCATCTTTACTTAATACCATTTTTTATTCTTTTGTTTAATACCATTTTTGACCTTAATACCATCTTTACTTGATACCATTTTTACTCTCCATTTTTTTTTACTCTTAGTATCATTTATTGCTTTTTTTACTATAATTTTACTTAAAACCATCTTTTTTACTAGTCACCTTTTTCGCTTTTACTTTTGAATATTACTTCAGTAGTTACTTCTCTTAATTTTACTCTTGGTCACTACTTCTTTTACTTTTACTATTTTTACTAATTACCTTTTTTACTTTCTATCTTACTTGCCATGCTTCACTTGTACTCTTAATTACTATTTCTTTAAGTTCCAATTTGTTAATTTTCCTTTACTTTTAATTATTGATTACTATCTTTATTATCAATTTACTGATTACTATCTTTTTACTATCTTTATTACTTGACTACTGATTTACTGATTACTATTTTTACCTTGACTCTTTATTATCGATTTACTGATTACTATTTTTACCTTGACTCTTTAATTACTGACTTTACTGATTAATCTCTTACCTTTATTCTTGATTATCAATTTACTGATTACTATCTTTTTACTTGATTACTGATTTACTGATTACTATTACCTTGACTCCTTAATTACTGATTAACCTCTTACCTTGACTCTTAATTATCAATTTACTGATTACTATCTTTTTACTTTACTTTTTCCTTCTTCTATTTTCATTTTTACTTGATTACTGATTGGCCCTTGATGCATGGATGCATATGATGCATGTATTCCTGTTTAACAATTATTTTACCGAGTGGTTATACGAGAGGCATCATTTGGGCACCTTCCACTTGATTGGTAAGACCCCCAAACGAATACCTCAAGCCTAGGAAATCCGGAATAAAACGGACAATGCTGTCAACATTCCAACCGGTTATTCCATCATCGGAATCCATTTATTCTTAGTCAAACAAACAGGATATCAACAACAGTTAAGGAAAATAAACATGGATGTACGTGTAGCCCATTTAGTTCATTAATTACAAAAATTTATTCCATATTAATTTAAAGATTTAATTCTAAGTAAAACCTCAAACCCGAACTCATAAAGCCCAAATGAAATAAGAATGATACGACAAGGCCCAAGCAAACTAGAATCCAACAAATAAAGTAACTACCAAGCAAATAACTATTTGAAAAGGGCCAAAGTAATTTAAGGCCCAAAATAGCATACAAAGCCCATCAAGACAACACAAAATAAGTAACAAGGCCCAAACTAAGAAAAATAACCCTTTTTACAATGCTTAAAACCCAATATCATTTCACTCCATTATTTAGTTTAATTAACCACCAAACTAAAACACTTTCCTCTAATTCTAACTTACCAAGACTAATTCTTAAAGGAAAAACTTCTCTTTAAACTTTACCATACTAAAGACCACTCTTAAAACTCAAATGAACCCTACTTTAATTTTCCATATGAACCTAGCATTTACTTAGTATATATATCCTAAAATCTATCCAAATAATTCAAGCCACCCTTAATTAATTTTTTCAAACAAAATTACTTGACATGCTAATTCCTAAACAGGATTATTATTTTTATTTATTAATTTCGTATTAATCCATTCAAAATACACACATATATATATATTTGTTATTCTTTACCAAAGATCTTTTTTTTTGTTTATTTAAGCTAAATAATATTAATTTCATCAAACTAAATTAATAGGCACCTAATTGGATAAAATTAAAACCTAAAGGACTAAATCAGACCAATACAAGAACCTAGTTGCAAACGGAACAAACTTTCTGCATTTAAAAGGGCAAATTAACTAACTTTTGGACCTAATCGACCTAAAACAGAACCAATTTGAAGAAAAAAACCGGAATCAGGCCTTTAATCGACATAAACGTAAAGCTTTCACGAGTCTAATTGAACAATAAATTAAAGTGCGACCTAAAATAACCTAATAAAGCCCTACATACGTCATGCCTATATATAACACTTTAAATCAGAAAAAAAAAAAAAACAAAACCCTAATTCCCTTACCTTCCGCCGCTTCTTCCACCGAAAATCGCTCCTCCGCATCAGTCACCGTGTGCCGCCGCGTTGAAGTATTTTCCGGCCGCCGACGGCCTCAAAACTTTCACCGAAATGCTCCCCTTTGCCTCCTGTTCCTAGCGCCGGGGTTGGTTTCCCTCAAATCTCGACCAAACCTTCTAGATCTAGGTTTTACCGAAATTGAATCCACACTTTCTGGACGGAAAACCCAACCGTCCGATGAGCCCAATCTTATGGTACGTAAACCCTTTCCCTTTTCTTACTCTTTTCAACGTACGATCAATGGATCTAAGTTTCCTACCCGACACTAACCCCTGTTTTGTTGTTTTTGTTCAAGAGAAGGACCGATGGAAGGGTGATGGGAGAGAAAAAGGCTTCAAGGGATCATCAATGGAAAAGGTATAAACGTCTTTCTTTTTGTTTTCTGTGTTTTTAGAAACTGACCTAAAAAGAAAAAACTACTGAGGATCCTATTCTTTAAATTTTTTATGTGCTTTTCTGTTACTGGAAAAGGAAGGAACGCTAGGGTATATTACTCTTTGAAAAAGAACTCGAAAAAACGAGGATTTTTTTTTGTGTTTGCTGTTACAGTGAAAAAAGCTAGGGTTTTTCCTGGAATCTCTGTCCTCTCCATGAGGTTTTAGGAATAGTGGGTATATATACTGGGTAACCTTTTATATTTGAGGGTTGGGATTGGTCTTGGAACGGAATCTAATGGCCATGGGTTAATGTTGAATTGGCTGTCATTTTGGGTTTTTTGATTGGCTGAAGGTGAGCTGATGTGGCATTTTAGAGAGCCATCATCTTCTGTGTGTGTAACCATTGTTGTGAGGGAGCATGTCACCATTTTAGTTGTACTTACACTACTTTGACCCTATCATCTGTTTTGTATACTGCTTTGAACCCAATCTGACGGTATCCTTTATTTATTTATGTGCTTTGCAATATGCCTCTCCATATGTGATCCATGAACTTGTCCTTGTTGTTCAATGTTGCTGTCTTTTAGTGGTGATGTGTCAGTTGTGCCCTTGTTTTCTTGCTGATGTGGGCATTTGCCTACTTCTGATTTGCTCAGAGCTTGTGTTGGCATGTGCCTGTCTTGTGTTGGAGTGTGCTTACCTCACTTGCACACACTCCTTCTGTGCCATTTTCTGCTGTAACTTGCCTTTATTGCTTAAGGTACTCTCATGTTTTCCTGGTCAATGGATTAGAATATTTCGTGTTTTGTATTCTCCTTTGATGGCTGAGATAGGTTCTTTGAGTTGAGCTGTATTTCCTTGCTGTACTGGATTGTTTTTAGAAACAAATTTTCTGCATTTTGTGGACTTGGTCGGCAAGTTTTCATTAAGCCTACTAACCCTCTTTTTTCATTTTGTTTGCTTGTGTTTAATTGCTGTAAACCTCCCTGCTTTGTTCCCTTGGTGTACTGTGGTTGCTGATGTGGCGAGGGGGGACCATCCAAGCTTGGTCCCCCAAGTCTAAAAAAGATAAGTTGCCCTCTTAACCTTATTAATCAGTACTTTAATCCTTGTTTTAGCTCTGATAATGGCTAACTTGTGCTTTGAAATTTTGCTTTGCAGGAACCTTGTGGAGATATTTGAAGCTTGGTGAAGGGCAAATTAGGGAAACAAGAAAACTGAACTACATGATTTACTTCTAATGCAAATTCTGCATTATTATATTTATGTAATTCCTGTATTATTATTTATTATTATTATTATTTTTCAAATAAAATGACATGTCATCTCTTGTATGCACCACATGCCCATACCCATAAGGGATAGGCCCAAAAGAAAGTGCAACGGCCCAATGTGCAAACACCCCATAACTTTAAAGGGTAAAAGCCCAAAGGATAAACTGAAGTTCAAAAGAAAAGAGAGAAGTCCAAATAGAATAAAAAGGGTACTAATTATTTGAGTTTAGGAAAGAAATAAACAAGGCCTAATAAAAGCTTGATTTTAAAAAGAAACGCCTGGCTAATTGAGATTAAGACCTAACACGCGAAAAATAATGTGTCTACACACACTCAAAGGTAAACTCAACAAATCCAATGGGGTTAAAGGATTAAAGCCATACATAGTTTCAAAAGGTGAATATCTAGTAGTAATATGTATGCTTCTGTTGCATGCAAACTCAAGATGTGGTAAACAATCCTCGCAAGTTCTTAAGTTCTTAATTAATGCCCTAAGCAAGGTTGACAAAGTCCTATTAACTACTTTAGTTTGGTCATCGGTTTGAGGATGACAAGTAGTTGAAAATAACAACTTAGTACCTAACTTAGCCCATAAAGTTCTCCAAAAGTGACATAAGAACTTAGCATCCCTATCACTCACAATCGTCCTAGGCATTCCATGTAGTCTAACAATCTCTTTAATTTAAAGAACAAATTAGCTACATTAATGGCATCATCCGTTTTAGTACATGCAATAAAGTGTGACATCTTAGAAAACCTATCAACAACCACAAAGATAGAATCTTTACCTCTCTTAGAATGAGGTAAACCTAACACAAAATCCATGCTAATATGAGTCCATGGTTCATAAGGAATAGGCAAAGGAGTATACAACCCATGAGTCTTAGATGTAGATTTAGCTTGCAAACAAACAATGCAACTAGAAACATGCTTTCCTACATCATATCACATCTTAGGCCAAAAGAAGTGTTCATAAAATATCTCATATGTTCTATCAACACCGAAGTGACCCATTAAACCCCCTTCATGCGATTCCCTCACAAGAACATAACGCAATGAGCAAGAAGGCACACACAATCTAGATTCTTTAAACAAAAATCCATCATGCTTATAATACTTTCCAAATCCAGAATTTTCACATGCTTTAAAGATTTCACCATAGTAAACATCACTAGCATACAATTCCTTAATAAACTCAAATCCTAGAAACTTAGAATCAAGCATGGAAAGTAAGACATACCTCCTTGATAAAGCCTCAGCTACGACATTCTCTTTACCTTGTTTGTAGCGCACTACATAGGGAAAACTCTCAATGAACTCATTTTGCACACCATATGGAGTGAGTTCAATCTCTCTAACGGATGGCAATCCGCTAGGAATTTGCATACAAAAGTAAGCTACAAAATTCCCTCCTTGCATCAAGACAATTCCAATTCCTACAACATCACTCAAAAGAAAAACAATGTTGCTTTGAAGTTCTTTTTCCAAGTGGTTAGTGTTCACAAGTGTATTTTTAAGCAAAAACAAGATCGAAACATAATTATCATTCAAAGCTTCTTTAATCTCACTCTTAGTAGCTAACATACACTCCTTAACAACTTTCTTAGAACTAGCATGCTTATCAACCAAAACAGATTTGTTTTCAATGCAATTCACACTAGAACTAGCATTCTTAGCTCTTGAGTCTTATATTCATATTCCAATTTAGCAAAATCCTCTTTCAATTTCAATTGATCTTTTAAAGCTTCTTGAGGTGATAAAGGAATCAAAGTAATAGGATGCTTACCACAAACAAAAGAATACTTATTTGTCTCACCATCATGATGGACCTTGTTGTCATATTGCCATGGTCGACCAAGTAAAACATGGCATGCTTGCATTGGAAGAATATCACAGAGCACCTCATCCTTGTACCTACCCAAAGAAAGAGAAACTAAAACTTGTTTGTTAACCTTAATTTCCTCTTTATCATTGAACCATCCTAAACTATAGGGTTTAGGGTGTTTGGTAGTGGGCAACGACAACTCCTTCACTAAGTACACACTAGCTATGTTTGTACAACTTCCTCCATCAATGATCACACTACTAGGCTTCCCACACGCATACATCCTAGTATGAAACAGATTCTCCCTTTGATTGTGCACATCTCCTTTAACATAGGCACTTAAAGTTCTTCTTGCAACTAAGTTCAAGAGTGCCGGTGTAGCACCATCATCATCATCCTCATCATCATGCGCAAATCCCTTTTCATCATCTCGATCACCACTAGATCCTAGAGCAAATTCTTCATCTTCACTCACTATCTCATCATGCTCATTAAGATACATAACCTTCTTGTTAACGCAATCCTTATAGCTTAGTGTCCAAATCCTTAACACTTAAAACACGTAACATGAGCTTTAGAAGAAGAACTTGATGAAGACTTAGAATCGGTTTTAGGGCTTACTCCCTTTTGCGCTATCTCCTTCTCCTTGTTGAAAGTCTTCTCATCTTTCTTAATTGGAGTCTTCCATGAGCTTGATGATGATGCAAAACTCTTCTTAGCGCCATTCCTTTTAACTTGGCTCGCGGCCTTCAAAGCATATTGAAGCAATTCCTGAACATCATAGTGTTGTTGCATCTCCACTATGTCATGTATATCTCTATTCAAACCCGCCATAAACCTAGCCATGGTGGCTTGTGGAGCTTCATCAACCTCGGCCCTAGACATCAACAACATCATCTCTAAGTAGTACTCATCAATACTCCTTGTTCCTTGCCTCAAAGATTGCAAGCTTTGATAAAGAGAATTGACATAAAAACTTGGAACAAATCTCTTTCTCATGAGACTCTTCAATTCCAACCAAGTTTCAATAGGTCTCTCCAAATTTCTTCTCCTTGATTGCACTAATTGATTCCACCAATTCAAAGCATTCTCCACAAACTCAAGGATAGCAATTTGCACCTTCATAGATTCGACATAGGGGTGATAATCCAAATACATGTCCAATTTTGACTCCCACTCCAAGTAATCCGCCGGTGACCCTCTCCCATTGAATTTAGGGATTTGGTACTTCATGTTGTCTTTAGGCTCCTCTCTTCCAACTCCCCTTCAAGGCCGCAAATTGTCATTGATGGCTTGACCTCCAAGCTCTTGTTGCCCTCAACCTCTCCATAGGATCCATTCTCCTAACAACTTGCCTTTGAGCTTATTATCGATCTCCTTGATCATTAGGTTGTTCGGCATTAGCTCCTTGTTGAGCTTGTTGATTTCGATTTTCTATGGCATCCAACCTAGTATTCACGGTGGTGACCCTCTCCCATTGAATTTAGGGATTTTGTACTTGATGTTGTCTTTAGGCTCCTCTCTTTCAACTCCTCTTCTAGGCCGCAAATTGTCATTGATGGCTTGACCTCCAAGCTCTTGTTGCCTCAACCTCTCCATAGGATCCATTCTCCTAACAACTTGCCTTTGAGCTTGTTGTCGATTTCCTTGATCATTAGGTTGTTCAGCATTAGCTCCTTGTTGACCTTGTTGATTTCGATTTTCTATGGTATCCAACCTAGTATTCACGGTGCCAAGTTGTTGAATTATTTGTTGTAACAAAGCATTCGTGTTTACTTCTTGATTTTGTTCTTCTTGTTGGCCCTCCATGGTACCTACAAAAGAAAAAAGATTATTAGAAAAAAATCCTCACAAGTGTGTGTGTATACCTTTGTGCTCTCGTGTTTGCACTCAACCTATCGATTGGCGGTCCACTATTCTCTTAATGATCTCACAAGATTATGCCTTTTACTAGCTTCAATAGGCCTAATAAGAGCAACTCGTTAGAGAACTCCTTTCTTCTCGTGACCTACTTGAGGAACAAACAATTAGTAGCAAAATTTTTGTGAATCAAAGGAAAGTGATCTTAAACCAAACCAAACCACTTATGCGGGTCTTTATGTCGAATTTCCTTCTCCAAATTGCTGCACACAAACTCAATTCAAGCACAAATCAAACAATTCAAATCGATTAGAAAACCCGAGTACCACTTGAATCCAATTTTGTACCACTTGTCTCCAATAGGATTTTAACCTGAAATTCTTCAATTTAAACATCAATTCATAGCAAAAGCAACCTAAGAATCTCAATCACACAATCAATTAGAATTAATTGCAACCAATTGAATTAATTGCACAATAGAAAACCCTAATCCCCAAATTCCCAAAACAAGAACCCTAGAATCTGAAAACTATCGATAACACCACAGATTTTTTTATTTTTTTCAATATTTTTCCCAGAAAGATCACACTAAAAGAAGTCTATAGCTCAAATTTCAAAACTTTCCGAGCTCAAACGAGTCCAGAACAAAAAACACAAATTTCTGGTCGAAAAGTTTTTTATTTTTTTTTATATATTTCGATATAACTACTAGTTATAAGGACCTCAAATATGAAATTTCAAAGCAAACGGAGTTAAGATGAATATGCTATAATTTTTTCAAAGTTTCTGATTTTTTGAACACTATGGTGCGATAAGAACTAGATGAACTTTGATGGATGAAAACTTGATGAATGATGAATAGAAGGATAGATTTACCGATTGAAGATGACAACCTATGCTCTGATTACCAATTGATACGAATCTAGCTGTGTTAGATTCAAATCTGCCCTTTGAGTAGCCACCAAAGTTGACTTGAACTACTATCACTCATTGATGAGTAAAACTGATGATCTTCACAAAGCTTACTTCTTCTCTCATCGGCCCTAAGTCTCCAATTAGACCTGCAATTGAACACCTAAGATCATAATATTCACAAACAATTAAGCAATCACAACCTAATTGTTTGCTAGGACTCTACAAGATTGAAGAACCCTAAGTTTGCTCAAACTAGAACAATGAAGCCAAATAATCGATATGGGTGAATAAACCTCTCTATTTTATTGATAACTTGACTTGTGTTTACAAGAGGGGGATGGTGCCTTTATATAGGCATAAAGTCGACATCCTCCCCTAATCCTATAGCCTTAAGGGCGGCATAACATAAAGGAAAGAACAAGGAAATAGCCTAAGCCTTGTTCTACTAGGAAAAGTAAATAACATTACATAATTAAGCAAAGACTGGACTTAGTCAAACAAGGCCCAACCCAATGTCATCTAAACTAATTAAATAGCTAAACTAAGATACAATTAAGGCCCATATGGCCGAATTACACAATGCAAGCCTTAGGGTTCAATGATTTCAAGTAGGGTGCATAACTTGGAATCGTTGGGAATATTCATAGGCTTATCGACTTCAATGCTCTCCAATTGATCTTCAATGGACTTCAAACCTTCAAGATGATGTTGAACAAGACTTGTTAAAGCATCTTTGAACTTTTTAGCCCTTGCTCTAGTCATCGGACCCAAAGGCATCTTCAAAGGATCAAATGGCATCTTAATGGCATCTCCATGGTGAATTGCGATTCCATCCTCTCCTTTAAGCTTGTCCATGCTTCCTTCAACTCCTTGAGCATCCTTTCCATGATCTCCATTGTCTCCATTGTTTTCTTCAAGACCATGATAAGCCCTTGGTGCATCACTTCACATATTCTGTTAGTGTCAAACTTCAGCTTGGGCAGACCAATGACTAGGTCTCTTTTCACCAACTTGGAGATGGTGTTAATGCTAGCATGACCTAATCTTTTATGCCATTACCAACTTTCAGAAGCATCGTTAGCCATAAAACAGATATCATCTTCCAAGATTAAATCATCAAGAAAGATAACATATACATTACCGTGCCTCTTACCAACAAATCTGAGCTTATTTGTTTTGATGTCAAAAACTTGGCATAAATGAGAGTCAAAAAATACTCTGTGTCCCTTGTCACAAAGCTGACTAATGCTTAGTAGGTTGTGCTTTAGTCCCATTACAAACAGGACATGAGTGATCTAAGCATAACCTTTTCCAATAGTTCCAATTCCTTGAATCTTCCCTTTGGAGTTGTCTCCAAAAGTTACGTTTCCTCCATTTTTCATTTTAAGATCTAGGAACATCTTTCTTTCTCCTGTCATGTGTCTAAAACAGCCATTGTCCAGGTAACAGGGTTGTTTTCACTTCGCTTGAGCCTTTAAGCAGTAGTCTTGTTGCTCTTGCTCAACCTGCATACACACAGTCTCAAATTGCTGTTTTAGGTACCCATACTTTGATGGGTCCTTGGGGGTTAGCAACAACATATGTACCTTTAGGCACCCAAACAAATTTAGTTCGGGAAGAGTACCCATCCTTCTGATAGCATTCAGAGGATTGGTGACCTCTTCTGCCACAGGTATATATAGAAGTGCATAGTTCTAGGCCTAAAATGCCTGTGACTTTTAGTCTGAGCAGTTTTAACGTTGTTATTAGTGATAGCAATTTTCTCCTTTTTCAATTCCTTGATTTCTTTTAATAATCTCTCATTTTCAGTGTTAGCATGTTCCACATCAGCATTTAAAGCGCCAACCTTATTCAGCATGCTATCATGATCTTTTTTAACAGATTCCAAACTTAGTTTTAATTATGCTTTTTTCTTCTTCAAACTTTTAAACATTTTAAAGAGTTGTTCATAATCATCAATTAATGTCACATATTCATCACGTATTTCATCAGTAGTTAATTTAGAAAGATCAGAGTCTTCCTCAGGATTTTCTTCTTCTGCCATAAGGCATCAGTTGGCCTTTGCTCCTTATTTAGTGTCACTGATGTCTGAATCTAAATCATCACTGCCTGACCAAGTGGCAACAACCATGGCTTTCTTTTTCTTTCTATCCTTTACTGGTGTTTCCTTACCGTTGTGTTAGCAGTCACTTTTGATGTGGCCTGATTTCCCACAACCAAAGCAGGTGAATTGATTTCCTTCACTTCTGTATTTTTCCCTATCATTTCTGAATCTATCTTTTTCATTTCTGTATCTGTCTCATCCATAACTTTTCTTGTTACTGAGATTTTTTCTTCCTATCAGTCACTGATTTTACTAGCATTGCGATTTCACTGTCATCGCTAGCGTCATCGCTTTCTTCCATGGTCAGCATCTCTATCTCTTCTTCTAGAGCAGAAACTTTGAGAGCGAGCCCTATTTTCTTCTCATTCTGCTTCTTGTCAAGTTCTTCATCATGCTTTAGTTCTCTTTCATAAGTAAGCAATGAGCCAATTATGTCATCTAGTGTTGTAGTGTTTAGATCTCTGCATTCCCAAATTGCCCGAGTTTTTGGCTTCCATGATTTAGGAAGTGCTATAAGCAATTTTCTTACTAGTTCAGTTTCTGGATAAGACTTTCCCAACTTCTTCAGCTGATTGACGATAGCAACAAATCTGTCATACATTTCGGTGATAGTCTCAATAGAATCCATTCTAAAAGATTCATAATCCAGTGTGAGCAAATTGATCTTGGATTCCTTTACTTGGGATGTTCCTTCATGTGTGACTTGAAGCTTGTCCCAAAACTCCTTAGTCGTTTCACATGTAGAGACTCTGATGTGCTCAGATACATTGATAGCACAATGGAGAGTGTTGATGGCCTTGTAATTGATTTAATATTTTCTGATATCATCTGCAGACCATTTACTCCTTTCTTTATCAACGAGTTTCTTCTCTGCATATTCTTCTTAGGGAGTGAAGGGACCATTCATGGTCACTGATCGGACAAAAATTATGCATCTTTTTATGGTCATTTTCCTATGCTTTTAGGGTATTTTATGCTTGATTATGCCTTATATTCGGTATATTTGTGTTTATAGGTGTTAAAGTGAAAAAAAGTGCAAAATCACCATTTTTGTATCTTTTTGGAGCCTTTTTGGATGATTATTTACACAAATATTTTCCAAAGACAATTTGGATGAAGAATGGAGCCAATATGTTCGTGATTGAAGAGCTTGAAGAGTCAATTTTATCATCAAAAGATTGATTTTCAAGAGTTAGAAGCAAAGGAGCAAAGTTGAACTTCAAGGCAAGAAAACATGTCAAGAAGTGTCATAGCACTGGAGTACATGGGTCGCGAAGCAAACCACATGGGACGCCAAGCATAGCACATGAGCGCCCAGCGCTAGTCGAGACATGCCACCATCAAGCACATGGGCACTGGCGACATGGGGGCTGAGAGCAACGCCCTGGGCGCACAAGCCATCTACATGGGCGCCCAGGGGGAGTCGGGTTGCACCCATGCGCGCGCCAAGCATGCCACCATGCGTGTCTTCACCTTGAAGCCTTTTCACTTGTTTCCAGATTTGGCGACCTTTCTGTATTTTGGCCATAACTTTTGATCCAGAGCTCCGTTTGAGGCGTATGAGTAGCCATTGGAAAGCTAACTCCAAGATCTACAACTTTCCTGTTTTGGTCGAAGCCCAGTTCGAACGCTTTCATGGACGAAAATGCCCCTGAATTCAGCGGACAGAAACTGTCTTGGGCCTTTTATGCGGGATTGATCCAATTAAGCCCAAATTCTTATTTGGACTAACTTGAAGACTTGGAGAAACGCCCAGCACGTCCTTAGGGTTTGTTTAGCTCTAAATTAGCCCTAAGCCAACCCCTATAAATACCCTCTTAAGTCTAGAACCCTAGCCAACCTCTCATAACACTTTTCTACAAAATTTTCCCTAGTTTTCTAGGTCTTGCGCCGTCAAGGAGAGGGAGGAGGCAGCCGGCCTCCAAGTATTGTAAGTCTCTCATGGATTGCTTGCAATCCATGAGTAGCTAAACTTTTATACTTCTTTTCCTTAGGTACTTTTGATCAATGAATTATTGGTGAGACTTTTGTTCTTAATAATTTGAGCTTTTTCCGTTTGAATACGTTTCTTATCTCTATGCTTCATCTTATGTGTTCATACTTTGATTGATTTGGTGCGCAACATGTCTTGAGATTTATGAATCCTATAGTTAGATTCAAGTAGCTTGAGTCAAGCTAAAGTTGGTCCAAGTAACAATTGTAATTCTAGGAGTCCTAGGTTCAATGGGATATCAAACCTTGTTGAAATCTTTAGGCCGAGATGAAAATTGACGTAGGCAAGTTTGGTATTGATTTATCATGCATGTGGATTAATAAAACCTAATGCTTGTTATAGGAAGGGGTGAAACCTAGATCATAACATTTGAGGTTAATTGTCAGCGAGATCCGGGTTAATCTTTTTAGCATGTTGGAATTAGCATCACGTCTGTTCCTATACCAATTATTCAAATGGAGTTGTTTAAGATGTTAAGAGGATTACTTTGTTTCAATGAAAGTTGATGTCTACGTCTTAGGCTATATACCGTTTTGGAGTAATTTATGATTCTTAATTGATTGCAATCTAAGCCAAATTTATGTTTAGTGTCTATGATCCATGATTCACTTGATCAAAGTAGTTACCTAAAGGAGAAGAAGTATGCTTTTATCAATTGATTTTCTTTTAATTATTTTCTAGTTAATTATTTATTTGTTTTCAATTTCAATTACAAAAATCCAAAAATATCTTTTCTAGGTTAGAATTTCTTTTGTAAGATTTAACTTTGATTCGTACCTTCTGATACGAATCTAGTTGTATTAGATTCAAATCTACCCTTTGAATATCCACCAAAGTAGACTTGAACTTCTTCAACTTCTAGATGAGTATGTCGATGACCTTCACAAGGTTATTCCTCCTCTTTCATCAGCCTTAAGCACTCAATTAGACCTGCAATTGAATTCTCAAGATCACAAGATTCACAAACAACTAAGTTATCTCAACCTAATTGCTTGCTAGGACTCTACAAGATCAAGAACCAAGTTTGCTCAAACTAGAACAATGAAGCCAAAGAAATCGATATGGGTATAAACCTCTCAACTTTATTGATTAACTTGACTTATGTTTACAAGGGGGGGATGGTCCCTTTATATAGTGGTGGGGAACGCACCTCTCCCTAATCCTAAAGCCATAAGGGCGGCATAAACATAAAGGAAGGAACAAGGAAATAGCCTACTCCTTGTCCTACTAGGAAAAGTAAATAACATTACATAATTAAGTAAGGATTGGACTTAGTCAAACAAGGCCCAACCCAAAGTCTTCTAGACTAAATAAATAACTAATCTAAGATAGAATAAAGGCCCAAGAGGCCGAATTACACAATGCCATTGGTGATGTTGACTCCAATGCCTTCCAAATGGTCTTCAATGGACTCTAAACCTCCAAGATGAGATCTTACAAAGCCCAATAAAACTTCCTTGAACCTTTTAGCCCGAGCCCTAGTCATTGGACCTTGCGGAATAGCGAATGGATCGAATGGTTGGTTGTCACCGGATGGTCCGTGCGTTGGCCCGTGCGATGGCCGGTTGTGGCCGGATGGCTCATGCGATGTCCCGTGCGATGTCCCATGTGTTGGCCGGTCATGGCCGGTTGCTCAATGCGATGGTGGCCGGTCCTCAACTCCTTGCTCCGCCAAGCTTGTGCTCAATCCGGGATCATCCGTGGCATCTTCTTGAATCTTCAAGACATCTCCAAGTTTATCCAAGACATGATCTCTAATGGCTCCATTGTGCTCTTCTAAGCCATGATAAGCCCTTGGCGCATCATCCCCTCTCCCTTGAAAAGGATTTGTCCTCAAATCTGCATCACTATCAAACAAGGATAAGTCTGAAACATTAAAAGTAGCACTTACATTGCCATATTCACTAGGAAGATCTAGCTTGTAGGCGTTGTTGTTGATCCTCTCCAAGACTTGGAATGGACCATCTCCACGAGGTAAGAGCTTAGACTTTCTCTTTTCAGGGAACCTCTCCTTCCTTAGATGCAACCAAAACCAATCCCCGGGTTCAAAGATGATCTCTTTGCGCCCTTTGTTAGCAATCTTCAAGTAGTGTTGTGTTTTCTTCTCAATTTGAGCTCGAACCCTAGCATGAAGTTCTCTAACATAATCGGCCTTCCTTTGTCCATCCATGTCGACTTGCACACTCAAAGGTAAACTCAACAAATCCAATGGGGTTAAAGGATTAAAGCCATACACAGTTTCAAAAGGTGAATATTCAGTAGTGCTATGTATGCTTCTACTATATGCAAATTCGACATGAGGTAGACAATCCTCCCAAGTTCTTAAGTTCTTTTTAATTAAAGCCCTAAGCAAAGTAGACAAAGTTCTATTAACTACCTCGGTTTGACCATCAGTTTGAGGATGACAAGTAGTAGAAAATAACAACTTAGTACCTAACTTAGCCCATAAAGTTCGCCAAAAGTGACTTAAGAACTTAGCATCTCTATCACTCACAATCGTCCTAGGCATTCCATGTAGTCTAACAATTTCCTTAAAGAACAAATTAGCTACATTAATGGCATCATCCGTTTTAGTGCATGTAATAAAGTGTGCCATCTTAGAAAACCTATCAACAACCACAAAGATAGAATCTTTACCTCTCCTAGAACGAGGTAAACCTAACACAAAGTCCATGCTAATATGAGTCCATGGTTCATGAGGAATAGGCAAGGGAGTATACAATCCATGAGGTTTAGAAGTAGATTTAGCTTGCAAACAAACAATGCAACTAGCAACATACTTCCCTACATCATGTCGCATCTTAGGCCAAAAGAAGTGTTCATACAATATATCATATGTTCTATCAACTCCAAAGTGACCCATTAAACCTCCTTCATGCGATTCCCTCAAGAACGAGATGCGCAAAGAACAAGAAGGCACACACATTCTAGATTCCTTAAACAAAAATCCATCATGCTTATAATACTTTCCGAAACCAGAATTTTCACATGCTTTAAAGATTGATTTCACCAAAATAAACATCACTAGCATATAATTCCTTAATATACTCAAAACCAAGAAATTTAGAATCAAGCATGGAAAGTAAGACATACCTCTTTGATAAAGCATCAGCTACCACATTCTCCTTACCTTGTTTGTATCGCACAACATAAGGAAAGCTTTCGATGAACTCACTCCACTTAGCATGTCTCTTGTTTAGCTTTTGTTGGCCTCTTAAATACTTCAAGCTCTCATGATCCGTATGAATCACGAATTCCTTAGGCCAAAGGTAGTGTTGCCAAGTTTGCAACGCCCTCACAAGAGCATACAACTCTTTGTCATAGGTTGGATAATTCAATGCAGCCCCATTCAATTTCTCACTAAAATATGCGACGGGCTTCCCACCTTGCATTAAAACAGCTCCAATTCCAACCCCTGATGCATCACATTCAATCTCAAAAGTATTGTTAAAGTTAGGTAAAACAAGCAAAGGAGCATTAGTTAGTTTTTCCTTCAAACGTCTCAAATGCTTCTTGTTGTTCATCTCCCCACTTGAATGGTGCATTCTTCTTCATAAAATCTTGTAATAGGGGCGGCTAAGGTGCTAAAGTCCTTAACAAACCTCCTATAGAATCCGGCTAGTCCATGAAAAGATCTCACTTGTCCAACGTTGGTGGGTGTTGGCCAATCTTTGATTGCCTTGATCTTTTCCTCATCAACCTCTATACCTTGCGATGAAACCACAAAACC
>AWWV01016245.1:0-16609 GCA_001974805.1 Corchorus capsularis
TTTATGCTTTCGGACGTCGGGTTTGAGGTGCATGATCAATATTAACATACTCAAATGGTTCGTTAGCTTTGCTTCTTTCTATAATGAACCTTTCCCATTACTTGTTTTAAAATTTTTAAAACATTGATTTGCTTCATCTTCATTACATCCTCCCAAACCCTTAGTATCAATAATATTCCAGTTCTCTATCTCATCACCTATGCTTGTCTTCCAATCCTTGAGGATAGACTTGAATGAAATTAATTTGCACATTGATTCTTATCCTCTATACTCAGAGCCATGCAAATAGGAATTTTAAAGTCATACAGGAAGCCTGAGGCTTTTAACAATGACATGCAGTGATCGAGCCCAAAAATAATCCTATTTTTATAGTTATTTTCTTATGTTTTTTGATCTATTTATGCTCTAATATATCTTATTTTGTTAATATTTGTGTTTTGAGTCTTTTAAGAGATGGAAAACTTACTAATTTTCACTATTTTTGGAGCTATTTTGATGATTTTTGACACAGATATGATCAAAGTAATTTGGAATGAAGATTTGGAGATTCGAAGTTCGTTTTTGAAGATTTATTGAAGACAATTTGAAGATATGAAGACCATTGAAAAATTATGTCCAGGAGCAAGAATTGAAGATCGAGCTTAAATCGCGAAGGATTGAAGACAAGTTATGAAGCAGCCCGGAAGTCCTTGATTTTTGGATATTTTATATGGGATAATATTCAGTCCATATAATCCCACAATTGGAGTTAAAATCCCAATTTGTGCTGCACAAGCCCAAGGAAATATCCAATTCCTGCATACTAGTCCTAGTTGGATTAGGACTCTGCATAGTTTCGGTAAAAAGCCCATAACTTTTGATCCAGATGTCCAAAAAATGCGTGTGAGTAAGCGTTGGAAAGAGGACTCTGAGACCTACAACTTTGCTTTGAAGCCCGAAGCCCAGTTTTGCCGTTTTCAAGCCCAAAATTGCTGTCAAAGTCTCTACACGATTCCAGAATTTTCCATATCCGATTTTTATCCTTAATTTCTGCCTAAGAAGACTTTTAAGCCAACTTGGAGACCATGTTAGAGGCTAGACCGACCTAGAGTCCTATCCTACGTCTAATTGGAGTCTTTAGATTATTTTTCCACTATAAATAGCCACCTTAGGTCTAGGGTTTGTATTATTCAATATATTGTAGAATTGCTTGAAGATTTGGAGGGTTACCTGAAGACTTGCCGCCACCCCTCTCTTTCTTCATCCATAGATAAGTTTTCTTCTTCTTTTCTTTGGATGATCACCGAATTCATGAGGGAGTAATCCTTCTCTTTTCTCCAATGTAGAATTTAATTGATCTCTTGACTATATGATGGTGAAATTTTGTGCTTATATATGAAAATTGTTTTGGGTATTTCTTAAATCTCTGTTTTTATCCTATGTTGCTTGTTTTGATTGATTGGACTTGACACTATCTTGATAAATTAAGTTAACATTAGCTAAATTAAGTCTAGAACTAATACTTCAGATTTAATTGTTTGTAGCAATTGGAGGAGAACTAATACTTCCTTCCAACGGATTTATGAATCAATGGGTAAATTATTGCTTGTTGTGCTTGTTCATAAATTACTAGTTCTTAACAAATCTCTAAGCCTTCATAAGGAAATTAATTGTTATGAATAAAAGGGATAAATTAAGCTGGAAAAGAGACCTTTTATCTAATGATGCGAATCTAGTTGTATTAGATTCAAATCTATCCTTGAGACTCGCCAAAGATCAACTTGAACTTCCTCAACTCCTAGATGAGTATGTCGACAACCTTCACTTAAGCAATCTTCTTCTTTCGTCGGCCTTAGATCTACAATTAGACCTGCAATTGTCAACCTAAGATCACAAGATTCACAAACAACCAAGTAATCAGAACCTAATTGTTTGCTAGGACTCTACAAGATTGAAGAACCCTAAGTATGCTCAAACTAGAACAAATAAGCCAATTAATCGATATGGGTGAATAAACCTCAATTTTATTGATAACTTGACTTGTGTTTTCAAGAGGGATATAGACCCTTTATATAGTAGTAAGGGTCGACGCATAATCCCGCTAATCTAAGCCTTATAGGCGGTTTACATAGAAAGGAAGGATCAAGGAAATAGCCTAATCCTTGTCCTACTAGGAAGAGTAAATAACATATAATTAAGTAAGGATTGGACTTAGTCAAAAAAGGCCCAATCCAATGTCACCTAAACTAATTAAATAGCTAATCTAAGATAGAATTAAGGCCCATATGGTCGAATTACACAATGAACGGCCTAATGCTCATCGATTTCAAGCAAAGTAAGGAGCTTGGAATCGATGGGAATATTCTTGCCCTTATCTTCATCAAAGCTCTTCAGTTGCTCTTCAATGGTCTTCAAGTCTTTAAGATGAGTTCGAACAAAACTTGTTAATGCATCTTTGAACTTCTTAGCTCTTGCTCTAGTCATCGAATCTAAAGGCATCTTCAATGGATCAAATGGCATTTTTGGCATCTCCTTGAAGCTTGAATCATGACTTGCGCAAACCTCTTGATCTTGAATCATGTCTTTGCTTCCTTACCGCATGTGCTCATCGTCTCCATGACCTTCATTGTGTTCTTCATATCCACGATAAGCCCTTGGTGCATCATCCCCTCTCTCTTGAAGAAAATTTGTCCTCAAATCTGCATCACTATCAAACAAAGATAAGTCTGAAACATTAAAAGTAGCACTTACATTGCCATATTCACTAGGAAGATCTAGCTTGTATGCATTGTTGTTGAACCTCTCCAAAACTTGGAATGGACCATCTCCGCGGGGTAAGAGCTTAGACTTTCTATTTTCAGGGAACCTCTCCTTCCTTAGATGCAACCAAACCCAATCACCAGGTTCAAAGATGATCTCTTTGCGCCCCTTGTTAGCATTCTTCATGTAATGTTGTGTTTTCTTCTCAATTTGAGCTCTAACCTTTGCATGAAGATCCTTAACAAAATCGGCCTTCTTTTGTCCATCCATGTCAACTTGCACACTCAAAGGTAAACTCAACAAATCCAATGGGGTTAAAGGATTAAAGCCATACACAATCTCAAAAGGTGAATATCCAGTAGTACTATGTATGCTTCTATTGTATGCAAATTCAACATGAGGCAAACAATCCTCCCAAGTTCTTAAGTTCTTCTTAATTAAAGCCCTAAGCAAAGTAGACAAAGTCCTATTAACTACTTCAGTTTGGCCATCGGTTTGAGGATGACAAGTAGTTGAAAATAACAACTTAGTGCCTAGCTTACCCCACAAAGTTCTCCAAAAGTGACTTAAGAACTTAGCATCTCTATCACTAACAATCGTTCTAGGCATTCCATGTAGTCTAACAATCTCCTTAAAGAACAAATTAGCTACATTTATGGCATCATCCGTTTTAGTACATGCTATAAAGTGTGTCATCTTAGAAAACCTATCAACAACAACAAAGATAGAATCTTTACCTCTACTAGAACGAGGTAAACCTAACACAAAATCCATGCTAATGTGAGTCCATGGTTCATGAGGAAGAGGCAAAGGACTATACAATCCATGAGGTTTAGATGTAGATTTAGCTTGCAAACAAACAATGCAACTAGAAACATACTTCCCTACATCATGTCGCATCTTAGGCCAAAAGAAGTGTTCATGCAATAAATCATATGTTCTATCAACACCAAAGTGACCCATTAAACCCCCTTCATGCGATTCCCTCACAAGCACAAGACGCAAAGAACAAGAAGGAACACACAATCTAGATTCTTTAAACAAAAATCCATGTTTATAGTAGTTTCCAAATCCAGAATTTTCACATGCTTTAAAGATTCACCAAAGTAAACATCACTAGCATACAATTCCTTAATAAACTCAAATCCAAGAAACTTAGAATCAAGCATGGAAAGTAAGACATACCTCCTTGATAAAGAATCGGTTAGAACATTCTCCTTACCTTGTTTGTAGCGCACCACATAAGGAAAACTCTCACTGAACTCAATCCACTTAGCATGTCTCTTATTCAACTTTTGTTGGCCTCTCAAGTACTTCAAGCTTTCATGATCGGTGTGAATCACAAACTCTTTAGGCCAAAGATAGTGTTGCCACGTTTGTAATGCTCTCACAAGAGCATACAACTCTTTGTCATAGGTTGGATAGTTCAATGCAACCCCATTCAATTTCTCAATAAAATAGGCTACGGTTTTCCCACCTTGCATTAGAACAGCTCCAATTCCAACCCCTTATGCATCACATTCAATCTCAAAAGTATTGTTAAAGTTAGGTAAAACAAGCAAAGGAGCATTAGTTAGTTTGTCCTTCAAAGTCTCAAATGCCTCTTGTTGTTCTTTCCCCCACTTGAATGGTGCATTCTTCTTCATCACACTTGTAATAGGTGCTACTAAGGTGCCAAAGTCCTTAACAAACCTCCTATAGAATCCAGTTGAGCCATGGAAAGATCTCACTTGACCAACGTTGGTGGGTATTGGCCAATCTTTGATGGCTTTGATCTTTTCCTCATCAACTTCTATACCCTACGCAAAGACCACAAAACCAAGGAAAACAAGCTTGTTTGTGAGAAAGGTGCACTTCTTAAGGTTAGCATACAACTTTTCAACCCTAAGTACATCTAACACACAACGGAAATGCTCAATATGATTCTCTAGGTTGCGGCTATACACAAGTATATCATCAAAATAAACAACAACAAACTTGCCTATATAAGCTTTCAAAACATGATTCATTAGCCTCATGAAAGTACTAGGTGCATTAGTCAATCCAAAAGGCATAACTAACCATTCATACAATCCTAACTTAGTTTTAAAGGCAGTTTTCCATTCATCATCCTCTTTCATGCGAATTTGATGATATCCACTCTTAAGATCAATCTTAGAAAATAAACAAGCACCATGCAATTCATCAAGCATATCATCTAATCTAGGAATAGGGTGACGATACTTAACTGTTATGTTGTTTATTGCCCTACAATCGACACACATTTTGCAAGTTCCATCCTTCTAAGGAATAAGGAAAACAGGAACTGCAAAATGGAGAAAGACTCTCGCGCACAAACCCTTTTTGAAGTAGCTCACCAACTTGCTTCTCCAACTCCTTTGTTTCATCAGGATTTGTCCTATAAGCTGGCTTATTAGGAATTTGCGCCCCAGGGATAAAGTCAATTTGATGTTCAATCCCTCTAATTGGAGGTAAACCACTAGGAATTTCCTCAGGAAACACATCTGCATAATCACTTAAAAGAGAAACAATATTGCTTGGAAGTTCCCTTTCCAAGTTGTTAGTGCTCACAAGTGTATTTTTAAGCAAAAGTAAGATCAAAACAGAATTATCATTCAAAGCATTCTTAATCTCACTCTTAGTAGCTAACATACACTCCTTAACAACTTTCTTAGAACTAGCATGCTTATCAACCAAAACAGATTTGTTTTCAACGCAATTCAAACTTCCCTTTTCTTTAGCCCTAAAGGCGCATACTAAGATTTTTTTTGTTTTTTCAAATGCAAACTTGATGACTAAAAATGAATGAGCTAATCTGAATTAAAAGTGAACTAAAAGATAACCGAAATGCCCCTGAATGTACAAATGACCAGCATGCCCCTATGTGACCCTAATGCCAATTAAAAAATAAACTGATTTAAATTGAAGGATATATGAAAAAAACGGGTGTCAACACATTGATGGGTGTTTTCTCCTGTTTCTTGAAGGAGTTTTCCATGAGCTTGTGGATGATGAAAAACCCTTCTTGGCTGAAACTCCTCTTTTCACTTGCCCCTCGGCCTTGAAAGCATGTTGCAACATCTCTTCTACATCATAGTGTGTTGTTGCATCTCCACTATGTCATGAATTTCTCTATTTAATGATGCGCCAAGGGCTTATCATGGCTTAGAAGAGCACAATGGATCCATTGGAGATCATGTCTTCGATAAACTTGGAGATGTCTTGGAGATTCAAGAAGATGCCACGGATGATCCTGGATTGAACACAAGCTTGGCGGAGTAAGGAGTTGAGGACCGGCCACCATCGCATGGAGCAACCGGCCATGATTGGCCAACGCATGGGACATCGCGCGGGACATCGCACGAGCCATCCGGCCACAACCGGCCATCGCATGGGCCATCCGGCCACAACCGGCCATTCGACCCTTTAGCCATTCCGCAATGTCCAATGACAAGGGCTCGGGCTAAAAGGTTCAAGGAAGCTTTATTGGGCTTTGTTAGATCTCATCTTGGAGGTTTAGAGTCCATTGAAGATCATTTGGAAGGAATTGAAGTCGACATCACCAAGAATATTCCCATCGATTCCAAGTTGTTCACATTACTTGAAATCGATGAGCATTAGGCTTTGGCATAGTGTAATTCGACCTCATGGGATTTTATTCTATCTTAGATTAGTTATTTATTTAGTTTAGAAGACATTGGGTTGGGCCTTGTTTGACTAAGTCCAATCCTTGCTTAATTATGTAATGTTATTTACTTTCCCTAGTAGGACAAGGAGTAGGCTATTTCCTTATTCCTTCCTTTGTGTATTGCCGCCCCTTATAGGGATTGGAGTAGGTTATGCGCCAACCCCTCCCCTATATAAGGGCTCTTTTATCTTTTGAAAACATAAGTCAAGTTAATCAATAAAGTTGAGAGGTTTATACCCATATCGATTTCTTTGGCTTCATTGTTCTAGTTTGAGCAAACTTAGGGTTCTTCATCTTGTAGAGTCCTTGCAAGCAATTAGGTTGAGATAACTTAGTTGTTTATGAATCTTGTGATCTTGAGAATTCAATTGCAGGTCTAATTGAGTGCTTAAGGCCGACGAAAGAGGAGGAGTAGCCTTGTGAAGGTCATCGACATACAAGTCTAGGAGTTGAAGAAGTTCAAGTCGACTTTGGTGGATATTCAAAGGGTGGATTTGAATCTAATATAACTAGATTCGTATCAATTGGTAATCAGAGCTTAGGTTTATCATTTTCAATCGGTAAATCTATCTTTTACTCATCATTCATCACATCGATTTCACCCACACACTCATCGCACCACCCTTCTTGAAAATTCAAAAAAAATCAGCAACTTTGAAAATTCATAGCCGATTCATCTTACATCTTTTTGCTTTGAAATTTCAGATTTGAGGCCCTTATAACTACTAGTTATATCGAAAAATATAAAAAATAAAAAAATAAAAAAATTTCAACCAGAAACTTGTGATTTTGGTTCTAGATTCGTTTGAGCTCGGAAAGCTGTGAAATTTGAGCTTTAGAATTATTTTGGTGTGATCTTTCTGGGAAAAATATTGAAAAAAAATCAAAAAAATCTGTGCTGTTATCGATTTTTTTCAGGAACTAGGGTTCTTAGTTTGGGAAATTTGGGGATTAGGGTTTTCTTGTGCAATTGATCTAATTAGTTGCAATAACTCTAATTGATTGTGTAATTGTGATTCTTGGGTTGCTTTTGCAGTGAATTGTGATTTGATTTGAAGAATTTCATGTCATAAACCCTATTGGAGACAAGTGGTACAAAATTGGAATTAAGTGGTACTAGGGTTTTCTAATCGACTTGATTATTTGAATTGTGTTTGAATTGAGTTTTGTGCAGCAACTTTGGAGAAGGAATTCGACATCAAGAGCCTGCATAAGTGGTTTGGTTTGGTTTAAGATCACTTCCCTTTGATTCACAATAATTTCGCTACTAATTGTTTGTTCCTCAAGTAGGTCACGAGAAGAAAGGAGTGCTCTAGGAGTTGCTCTTACTAGGCCTATTGCAAGCTAGAAAGAGGCATAATCTTGTGAGATCATTAAGAGAGTAGTGGACCGCCAATCCATAGGACTTGAGTACAAACACGAGAGCACAAGTCAAAGGTATAAGCACACACACACTTGTGAGGATTTTTACTACTAATCTTTGTTCTTTTTGTAGGTATTATGGAAGGAGAACAAGAACAAGCCAACGTGGCTGCTATGTTGCAAGCTCTAATGCAACGTTTGGACAATATGGATACTAAATTCGATGCCTTGGCCGATGATGTCCAACAAGTAAAGGATGGCCAAAATCAACAAGCTCAACCACCTCAACAAAGGGCTAATGCCGCACAAAACAATGAGAGGATTCAGCTTCCACCACCGAAGCAAATTGCTAGAATCGACCCCATGGAAAGATTGAGGCAACAAGAGCTTGGAGGCCAAGCAATCAATGAGAATATGCGGCCTAGGAGGGGAATCGAAAGAGAAGAGATTAAAGATAACATCAAATACAAGATCCCTAAATTCAATGGGAGAGGGTCTCCATCCGATTATTTGGAGTGAGAATTGAAATTGGATATGTATTTCGATTACTATCCACATGCCGAGCCAAAGAAGGTACAAGTTGCTACTCTTGAATTCACGGAGAATGCTTTGAATTGGTGGAATCAATTAGTGCAAGCAAGAAGAAGAAATTTGGAAAGACCTATTGATACATGGTTGTCGTTAAAGAGCCTTATGAGGAAGAGATTTGTTCCAAGCTTTTACACTAATGGTCTCTACCAAGAGTTGCAATCTTTGAGGCAAGGAACTAGGAGTGTTGATGAATACTACTCCGAGATGATGTTGTTAATGTCTAGAGCCGAGGTTGATGAAGCTCCACAAGCTACTATAGCTAGATTTATGGCGGGGTTGAATAGAGAAATTCATGATATTGTGGAGATGCAACAACACTATGATGTTGAGGAATTGCTTCAACATGCTTTGAAGACCGAGAGCCAATTAAAGAGGAATAAGAAGAGCTTTGCATCATCATTAAGCTCATGGAAGACTCCAATCAAGAAGGATGATAAATCGACCAAAGAAAAGGAGTTGGTGGCGCAAAAGGGTACTACCTCTAAATCCGATTCTAAGTCTTCATCGAGTTCTTCTTCAAAGAAATCATGTCAAGTGTTTTCAAGTGTCAAGGATTTGGACACTATGCTAAAGATTGTGTTAACAGAAAGTGTTGTTCGTGAATGAACAAGGAGAAATCGAAAAGTGAAGATGAAGAGATTACTCTAGGATCTAATGGTGATGGAGATGATGAGGAGATGCGCATGATGATAGTGATGATGGTGTCGGCTTTGCACTTAAGAGTTTGGTTGCTAGGAGAACTTTGAGTGCTTATGTGAAAGATGATGTGAAAAATCAAAGGGAGAACTTGTTTCATACTAGGATGTATGCGAATGGGAAGCCTAGTAGTGTGATTATTGATGGTGGGAGTTGTACAAACATAGCTAGTGTTTATTTGGTGAAGGAGATGCAATTACCCACTACAAAACACCTTAAACCTTATAGCTTGGGTTGGATCAACGATAAGGAGGAAATTAGGGTTAACAAACAAGTTTTAGTTTCTCTTTGTTTGGGTAGGTACAAAGGAGATGTATTGTGTGATATCTTACCCATGCAAGCATGCCATGTACTACTTGGGCGACCATGGCAATATGACAACAAAGTTCAACATGATGGTGAGACGAACCAATATACTCTCATGTGTGGTAAAAAGCCCTTTACTTTTATTCCGTTATCACCTCAAGAGGCTTTAAAAGATCAATTGAAATTGAAAGAGGATTTTGCTAAGTTAGATTCGGAATTTAGGGCTAAAGAAAAGACTAATCATGCTAATTTAGATAAGAATTGCGATATAGTTAAGCATGTTAGTTCTAAGAAGGTTAATAAGGAGTGTATGTTAGCCACTAAGAGTGAGATTAAAGAAGCTTTGAATGATAATTCTTTTTTGATCTTGCTTTTGCTTAAATATACACTTGTGAGCACTAACCACTTGGAAAGCAAGCTTCCAAGCTCTTTTGAGTGATTATGTAGATGTGTTTCCTGAGGAGATTCCTAGTGGTTTACCACCAATTAGGGGGATTGAACATCAAATTGACTTCATCCCTAGGGCGCAAATTCCAAATAAGCCAGCTTATAGGACAAATCCTGAAGAAAAAAAGGAATTGGAGAAGCAAGTTGGTGAGCTACTTCAAAAGGGTTTTGTGCGTGAAAGCCTTTCTCCATGTGCCGTTCCTGTGTTGCTTGTTCCTAAGAAAGATGGGACTTGGAGAATGTGTGTTGATTGTAGGGCAATAAACAACATAACGGTAAAGTATCGTCACCCTATTCCTAGATTAGATGATATGCTAGATGAATTGCATGGTGCTTGTTTATTTTCTAAGATTGATCTTAAGAGTGGCTATCATCAAATTCGCATGAAAGAGGGTGATGAATGGAAAACTGCCTTTAAAACTAAATTAGGGTTGTATGAATGGTTAGTTATGCCTTTTGGATTGACTAATGCACCTAGTAGATTCATGCGATTAATGAATCATGTTTTAAGAGATTTTATTGGCAAGTTTGTTGTTTCTTATTTTGATGATATACTTGTGCATAGCCGAAACCTAGATGAGCATGTTAGGCATCTAAGATGTGTGTTAGATGTACTTAGGGTTGAGAAATTGTATGCTAACCTTAAGAAGTGCACCTTTTGCACAAACAAGCTTGTTTTTCTTGGTTTTGTGGTTTCATCGCAAGGTATAGAGGTTGATGAGGAAAAGATCAAGGCAATCAAAGATTGGCCAACACCCACCAACGTTGGACAAGTGAGATCTTTTCATGGACTAGCCGGATTCTATAGGAGGTTTGTTAAGGCCTTTAGCACCTTAGCCGCCCCTATTACTAGTGTTATGAAGAAGAATGCACCATTCAAGTGGGGAGATGAACAACAAGAAGCATTTGAGACCTTGAAGGATAAACTAACTAATGCTCCTTTGCTTGTTTTACCTAACTTTAACAATACTTTTGAGATTGAATGTGATGCATCAGGGGTTGGAATTGGAGATGTTTTAATGCAAGGTGGGAAGCCCGTCGCATACTTTAGTGAGAAATTGAATGGGGCTGCATTGAATTATCCAACCTATGACAAAGAGTTGTATGCTCTTGTGAGGGCGTTGCAAACTTGGCAACACTACCTTTGGCCTAAGGAATTCGTGATTCATACGGATAATGAGAGCTTGAAGTATTTAAGAGGCCAACAAAAGCTAAACAAGAGGCATGCTAAGTGGAGTGAGTTCATAGAGAGCTTTCCTTAAGTTGTGCGATACAGAAAAGGTAAGGAGAATGTGGTAGCCGATGCTTTATCAAGGAGGTATGTCTTACTTTTCATGCTTGATTCTAAGTTTCTTGGTTTTGAGTATATTAAGGAATTATATGCTAGTGATGTTTATTTTGGTGAAATATTTAAAGCATGTGAAAATTCTGGTTTTGGAAAGTATTATAAGCATGATGGATTTTTGTTTAAGGAATCTCGGATGTGTGTGCCTTCTTGTTCTTTGCACATCTTGCTCTTGAGGGAATCGCACGAGGGGGGTTTAATGAGTCACTTTGGAGTTGATAGAACATATGACATATTGCATGAACACTTCTTTTGGCCTAAGATGAGACATGATGTAGGGAAGTATGTTGCTAGTTGCATTGTTTGTTTGCAAGCAAAATCTACTTCTAAACCGCATGGATTGTATACTCCTTTGCCTATTCCTTATGAACCATGGACTCATATTAGCATGGACTTTGTGTTAGGTTTACCTCGTTCTAGGAGAGGTAAAGATTCTATCTTTGTAGTTGTTGATAGGTTTTCTAAGATGGCTCACTTTATTGCATGTACTAAAACGGATGATGCCATTAATGTAGCTAATTTGTTCTTTAAGGAAATTGTTAGACTACATGGAATGCCTAGGACGATTGTAAGTGATAGAGATGGTAAGTTGTTATTTTCTACTACTTGTCATCCTCAAACCGATGGTCAAACCGAGGTAGTTAATAGAACTTTATCTACTTTGCTTAGGGCTTTAATTAAAAAGAACTTAAGAACTTGGGAGGATTGTCTACCTCATGTCGAATTTGCATATAATAGAAGCATACATAGCACCACCGGACATTCACCTTTTGAAACTGTGTATGGCTTTAATCCTTTAACTCCATTGGATTTGTTGAGTTTACCTTTGAGTGTGCAAGTCAACATGGATGGACAAAGGAAGGCCGATTATGTTAGGGACCTTCATGCTAGGGTTCGAGCTCAAATTGAGAAGAAAACAGAACACTACATGAAGATTCCTAACAAGGGGCGCAAAGAGATCATCTTTGAACCCGGGGATTGGGTTTGGTTGCATATATGGAAGGAGAGGTTCCCTGAAAAGCGAAAGTCTAAGCTCTTACCTCGTGGAGATGGTCCATTCCAAGTCTTGGAGAGGATCAACAACAACGCCTACAAGCTAGATCTTCCTAGTGAATATGGCAATGTAAGTGCTACTTTTAATGTTTCAGACTTATCCTTGTTTGATAGTGATGCAGATTTGAGGACAAATCCTTTTCAAGGGAAAGGGGATGATGCGCTAAGGGCTTATCATGGCTTAGAAGAGCACAATGGAGCCATTGGAGATCATGTCTTGGATAAACTTGGAGATGTCTTGGAGATTCAAGAAGATGCCACAGATGATCCCTGATTGAACACAAGCTTGGCGGAGTAAGGAGTTGAAGACCGGCCACCATCGCATGGAGCAACCGGCCATGACCGGCCAACGCATGGGACATCGCACGATCCATCCGGCCACAACCGGCCATCGCACGGGCCATCGCATGGGCCATCCGGCCACAACCGGCCATTCGACCCTTTAGCCATTCCGTAAGGTCCAATGACAAGGGCTCGGGCTAAAAGGTTCAAGGAAGCTTTATTGGGCTTTGTTAGATCTCATCTTGGAGGTTTAGAGTCCATTGAAGATCATTTGGAAGGCATTGAAGTCGACATCACCAAGAATATTCCCATCGATTCCAAGTTGTTCACCTTACTTGAAATCGATGAGCATTAGGCTTTGGCATTGTGTAATTCAGCCTCATGGGCTTTTATTCTATCTTAGATTAGTTATTTATTTAGTTTAGAAGACATTGGGTTGGGCCTTGTTTGACTAAGTCCAATCCTTGCTTAATTATGTAATGTTATTTACTTTTCCTAGTAAGACAAGGAGTAGGCTATTTCCTTGTTCCTTCCTTTATGTATTGCCGCCCCTTATAGGGATTGGAGTAGATTATGCGCCGACCCCTCCCCTATATAAGGGCTCTTTTATCTTTTGAAAACATAAGTCAAGTTAATCAATAAAGTTGAGAGGTTTATACCCATATCGATTTCTTTGGCTTCATTCTTCTAGTTTGAGCAAACTTAGGGTTCTTCATCTTGTAGAGTCCTTGCAAGCAATTAGGTTGAGATAACTTAGTTGTTTGTGAATCTTGTGATCTTGAGAATTCAATTGTAGGTCTAATTGAGTGCTTAAGGCCGACGAAAGAGGAGGAGTAGCCTTGTGAAGGTCATCGACATACAAGTCTAGGAGTTGAAGAAGTTCAAGTCGACTTTGGTGGATATTCAAAGGGGTGGATTTGAATCTAATATAACGAGATTCGTATCATTGAAGCCCGCAAGAAACCTAGCCATGGTGGCTTGTGGATCTCCTCCAATTTCAGCCCTAGTCCTAGACATTAGCAACATTATCTCCGAGTAGTACTCATCAACACTCTTTGATCCTTGCCTCAAAGATTGCAAGCTTTGATAAAGGGAATTGATGTAAAAGCTTGGCACAAATCTGTTGAACCCTGTTGTTTTTGATGATAACAAAATAAGCCTAATTATGTAAGCTAACATATCTACTTAGTGTGTAGTAAAGCCTCCAATAGATGAAGGTTGTAGCATTATAGATCCTTAAAAATGTACACTGCATTAAAGACACTAAAGTAGAAGAATGTCACAAGACGTTGATGCTTGAAGCCTACAAGAATCTCAAGGAAGAATTACTTGAAGTCAAAGACAACAAATTCAGAGAACAAGAAGTCAGAATTGAGGCAATGCGATCAAGACAACATGTGTGAAGAATCATCAAGTCAAGAACAAATTCTAAAATAGGAAGAAAACTCGAAGACATTAATGGGATCAATGATCTGGAAGCAAAGGCAACAAGCAACTACAAGACAAACAGTACGGACATGCTGAAGCGATCAACGAAGTACGGACGCGCTAAAGCTGTCAACAGCTGGCGCGACTAAAAGATAAGAAAAACGGGAAAATGGTTTGAATTTCAAACCAAACGGCTAGTTTGCCAGAGAGAAATATATATACTCAAAACTAATCGTTTGAGGATAAGGAGTTTGGGAGCAAAATTGAAGATCAAATTGTTTTCTCTCCAGAATTTAAAATCCCTAACATCCAAGCCTAGTTCTTATTTTCGTTCATCCTTGTTAGCTTGGATAACTGTTTTAGCGCTTAAAGTTTACATCTTTAGAATTGTTTTAGGCCTGATTGTGTGTATTCAGATCTGTTAAGATCACTTTTACACTTTGATACTTGTTTATTTGTGTTTCTACAAGTGCGGGTTGTGCACTTGGGGTTGATTCAAGTGTGGGTTTGCACATGGGATTGTATTTGAGTGTGGGTTTGTACTCGGTGTCAAAGCTTTGGGTTTGAAGCTTTGGGATTGTAATAGGTTTTGTGAAGACCTGGTTAACTTCACTGTTTAGTGGATTTGAAAATCCTTGGTGGGGTATCCAAGGTAGAGGACGTAGGAGTGAATGGCCGAACCTCTATAAATCAACGTGTCTCAAATCTCTCATCATCCCCTTCATCGTTCCAGTTTTATCTTCTCTCAATCTCTCTACTTTTCCACTATTCAGTTGTTAACATCTTTATTATTTGCCTGTTATTTTTCCATGCTTTTAGTTATTGCTTATTTATCTGCTTTGCACTAGTGACTTCAATATACTCTGAAATAGTGTCTTTAACACCTTTCAGTGAACTTCAAATTTCGATAAAGTGCTATTCACCCCCCTCTAGCACATCTAAGTGGACCAACAAAATCTCTTTCTCATGACACTCTTCAACTCAACCCAAGTATCAATAGGCCGTTCCAAATTTCTTCTCCTTGATTGCACTAATTGATTCCACCAATTCAAAGCATTCTCCAGAAACTCAAGGATAGCAATTTGTACCTTCTTAGGTTCGGCAAAGGGATGATAATCAAAGTACATGTCCAACTTTGATTCCCACTCCAAGTAATCTGCAGGAGTCCCTCTCCCATTGAACTTTGGGATTTTGTACTTGATGTTGTCTTTAGGCTCATCTCTTTCAACACCTCTCCTAGGCCGCAAGTTCTCATTGTAAGCTTGACCACCAAGTTCTTGTTGCCTCAATCTCTCCATTCGATTCATTCTAGCAACTTGCCTTTGAACTTGTTGTAGTTCTCCATGCTCATTGTTTTGTGCGGCATTAGCTCTTTGTTGGGGAGGTTGATTTCGAGTTTCCAAAGCCTCCAACCTCGTAGACATGGTGCCAAGTTGCTGAATTATAGTTTGTAACATGGCAGCCGTGTTTAATTCTTGATTTTGCTCTTCTTGATTTTCCATTGTACCTACACAAAGAAAAAGGTTAGTAGCAAAAATTCCTCACAAGTGTGCGTGTGTATACCCTTGTTGTGCTCTCGTGTTTGCACTAAACCTATGGATTGGCGGTCCTCTACTATCTTGATGATATCACAAGATTATGCCTTTTACTAACTTCAATAGGCCTAATAAGAGCAACTTGTAAGAGTACTTCTTTCTTCTCGTGACCTACTTGAGGAACAAACAATTAGAAAACTTAAGTGAATCAAAAGAATAAGTGATCTATAATCCAATCAAACCAATATGCAGCCTTCAAACTCAAATCAATCTGATCGAGCTCAAATTATGCATATTTTTATAGCTATTTTTCTATACTTTTTACTACTTTTATATGCATTTATACCTTATTTTCTAAGTATTTGTGTTTTTAGTCTTTATGAGATGTGAAATTGAGAATTTGCTTATTTTCACTACTTTTGGAGCTATTTTGATTACTTTTTACACAGATATTAGCAAAGTAATTTTGAGTATAGATTTGGAGATGCAAAGTTCGTGTTTGAAGATTTCTTGAAGATAATTTGAAGATTTGAAGATCATTGAAGAATTATTTCAAGGAGCAAGAATTGAAGATTGGAGGTAAAATTACAAAGGATTGAAGCCAAGCCCAGAAGAAGCCCTGAAGCTAAGGAATTTTGGAGTATTTATATGGGAATATACTTAGCCCATATAAATCTATAATTGGAGTTAAAATCCCAATTTGTAGGCCCAATATCCAAAAGAATATCCAAATCCCGCATTAATCCCGTAGATTTGCGATATAAGCCCGTTTTCAGCGCAGTCTCGGTAGAAAGGCCATAACTTTCTGCTCAGATGTCCGTTTTAAGCCCATGAATACCCGTTGGAAAGCTAACTCCGAGCTCTACAAGTTTCCTTTGAAGTCTGAAGCCCAATTCTGCCGATTTCAAGCCCGAATCTGCCAGTGAAGTTTCTGCAGAAATCCAGAAAATTCCAGAATCCTATTTTGACTTGGATTCTATTCTAGGATGACACCTAATCCTACTTGGAGTCCAAGACAGCCCTAAACCGCCCTACCCTTGTTTCTCCACTATAAATAGCCACCTTAGGTCTAGATTTTGTAAGTAATTTTATTCTTCATAAGATATATTGTTTAGTTGAAGGTTTGGAGGAGAAAAA
>AWWV01016249.1:0-10938 GCA_001974805.1 Corchorus capsularis
AAAGGAAACAAGAGCCATTTCCAAGAAGCTACAATTCTTATGGGAACCAAGGTGCTTACCAAGCAAGGCCAAACAACTATCCAAAGCAATCTTCACACTATTCTGAGGGAATGCAACAAATGAGAGAGACCATGGAGATCATCAAGAAGCAATTAGGTCAATTGGCAAGTGATGTGAGTGAGCTCAAAGCACAAGGCCAAAACAAGATCCCATCTCAATCAAAAGTGCCCCCTAAGGAAAATGTGAATGCTATTACCTTGAGAAGTGGAAAAGAGTTGGAAGAACCATATCCAACTAAGTCTACAATGGATGAAGGGGCAAACAAGAAAGAAGAAGAATTGCATGTGCTAGCAAAGGAGATCAAAATTGAAGATGATGAATCCATCATTCTTGAATTTGTCAAGGATAATGGAGAAGCCAAGGAAACTTCTGTGGTCAAGCCCAAATTGGATTCAAAGAAGGAACCTTTTCCAACCAAGTCAAGGAAATCAATGAAAGAAGATGAAGATCAAGACATCTTGGATATTTTTCGAAAGGTCGAGGTCAACATCCCACTTCTTGATGCAATTCAACAAGTACCAAGGTATGCAAGGCTTCTTAAGCAATTGTGTACAAACAAGAAAAGGTTGCAAGGTAAGTTGAATGTTGGAGCAACAGTTTATGCTGTTTTGCAAAGACATTTACCTCCAAAATGCAAGGATCCTGGTATGTTTTCAATTACTTGTTCAATTGGAAATACTATCATTTATAATGCTATGCTTGACTTAGGAGCATCTTTAAGTGTTATGCCTTATTCTTTCTATCAAACTTTAAAAATTGGTCCTTTAAAATACACTGATGTTGTTCTTCAATTGGCCGATGGATCTTTGGCACATCCCAAAGGTGTGCTAGAGAACATTTTGATTAAAGTGCAACATTTAATTTTTCCTATTGACATTTTTGTTATGGAAATGGAAGGAGAAATTACAAAGGATTAATGCCCTCTTTTATTAGGAAGGCCTTTCCTAAGGACTTCTCACACCAAAATCGATGTTTTTGATGGCTCATTGACGATGGAGTTTGATGGTGATGTAATTCATCCCAAACTTTCATCAAATTTATCTTTGAAAACTAATGATTTTGTGTGTGTAGTGAAAAAGTGGGTAAAGAAAGAGTTAGGTACAACATCTTCAACCATGACAAGTGAACAACTTTCAAAGGGGAGGCAAAGGATTACAACTTTTCGACAACGCAAGGATGAGAATTTCCACCTAGCTTGGGAGAGATTCAAGAAACTTTGTGCCGATTGCCCTCAACATGGCATTTCACAACAAGTTTTGATCGAGTGCTTCTATCAAGGCTTAGGAGTCGATGATCAACTTCTTGTGGATAACATCAACAACATACCCTTGTTCGATAGGACTGTGAAAGACGCATATGAAGCATTGGAAGCATTGACTCAAGCAATTGCACCTCCAAGTTGGATCAAGAAGAAAAACAAAGAGAAGCTTGGAGAAAGAGGCAAAATTTCCAACAACACGCGTGAAGACATCAACAAGGAATTGAAGGAAACTCGAGATAAGTTACTCAAGATTGATGGAGCCATAATTGAACTTTTCAAAGCCATGAGTGACACTCTCAACATCACCGTGGAACTTTTGAAGGAGCACACTCAACGTTCCTTCACCAATGGAAAATAGTCCACGAGGATGTCTAGCCAAAGACATTAAATGAAGGCGCTAATTGGGAGGCAACCCAATACACTAACATTTATCCTTTTCATTTGAATTTTCTTTTTCTTAGTTATAGGTCATTTTGCATTTCCAATTCAAGGGAATCGATCAAGAAATGGAGACAAGGAAAGGAAGCACACATGAAGAGCAATTGGAGCTTACACTTTGCAAAAATAGAGAAGCTTTCTTGAACTCTAATCTCATTCAATTCAAGAAAATTGATCCCAGCTGGGCCCCCATGCCGCAAGCCTGGGCACCCAGCTAGAAAGCCCCAGCACCCAGCCGCAAGGGCCTGTGCTGGAGGCCGACTCAGGGTTGGCGCCCAGGCGCTTTGCCTGTGCACCCAGCCTGTTGGCTTGAGCACCCATGTGCCGCTGACAGCACCCATGTGCTGCTGACAACACCCATGCACCCATGTCATGCCGAGCCTTCCAACTCACCTACACCCATCACCCATCTCAAACACTATAAATACCACCCAACACCCACTTCAAACCCTTCAACACCCATCTTCATCCAAAACCCACTCAATTTTCTTTTCTCTTGCCTACATACAAATATTCACTCACTTTAATCTTCAAATTTCATTACTTCATCACTTGCAAATAATTTCTTTCATCTTTTTATCACCTTAAACACTTACCCATTTGATTATTCAACACTTTTTCCATCAAATCCATCAATTTTTCAAATTATTAAGTTTTGGGAAAGTGGTTATTTTCTTTGGATTCTTGTTTGGAGTGAATAGAAGGGAGATAAGAGATAGTTTGGAAGTTTATTGGAGCATTTTAGAGCATTGGGGAGTGCTACATTGGATTTTAAAGAAAGATTTTTCAAGAAACCCTACAAGGTAACCTAGTGCCCACCAAGTGTTCGAGAAAATGTCAAGAAGAGTGAGAGCAAGAGCATCAACATCCCAAGCCGCACCAATTGAGGAGGAAACCGCCATACAACCTTACCTTAGAGTGCCGCCACCCATATTTGTTGATAGTGATTTTCAAGAGTAGTATGAAGCAAGGTATAACAACTCTTTCATTATAGAGAAAGTACTTCCAACTAACATTGATCAAGAACTTAGAGTTAGCCAATTATTTGTCAATAGAGGTTGGGGATCACTTCTTCAAGTAGATGGATACTACTATCCCAATTTTGTGAAACAATTTTATGCCAACATGGACAAGGAACGTGATGGTTATTCCTACACCATCAATACAATGGTCAAAGGTAAGTACATTGTAGTTGATGGGGAATATCTATGCCGTTTGCTCGATTTGAACAATGAGGGTAGTATGTTCTATTTTACTTATGTTAATGGAGAGCAAAGGACCGCCACCGAGAGCACATGGAAAAGGGATAGTGCGTTAAGGAGGTTTGACATTCCTCTTGGTATGGATAACCAAGGGAGTAGAGAGGTAAGAGTCAAGTACATGGAACCAAGGGATAGACTTGTGTGTTACTTATTGCATCATAATGTCATTCCTAGAAGTAGTAACAAGCATAAGCTTTGCATTCAAGACTTCTATGTGGTAGACAAGCTTTGCCATGGATTAGGTCATTGTAATGGAATACCAATGGCTAGGTTGTTACTCTCGAGGATGTGGGAAGTAGTTCATTCTTCACATGTAGATAAGGCATTTGTTTTCCCATTGTTGATTAGCAAGATTTTTGTCAATGAAGGAGTTGAAGTCGATGGTGAGTATTGCTTCAACAATGAAGACAATGTTATTGATGTGAATTGGTTAAGTCATTTGGGTTTAAGGAGGAGAGTTGTTGCCAATGAGGTGCATTGGTACAATGTGCAAAGAAGGACTTATGCACAAGGACTTGAACAATCACAAGGGTCAAGACAACCATCCTTGGAAGTTGATGAAGAAAATTTCCAAGAGCTTCCTATGAGAGAATTTCAACAACTTATGTTTTGAGAGATGAGGCAACATAGGAGTGAAATGAGAGCTTACATGGAGCGAATGGAGGACACCCTACGTGATTCCATGGGCCAAAGGAGTCCAAGGAGAGGCCATTAATTCTTATCCTTAGGATGTCATATGTTATGAACTCTTTTATGTTTTGCATTTTTATCATGACATTGCATGCATTCGTATTTGTATTTGTTCTATTTGAATCTTATGTAAGACTTATGTGTTTGGATGCTATGATTGATACTATGTTTGATTAATTTGCTTAGAATAAGTTTCTACTTTCTTGGTGAATTAATTCTTGCATGTGCTCAATTAATTGGATTACCCCATTTATTGTGATTTATTGCTAGTAATAAGTTTGCTTTATTTATTAGATTGGGTCGCACTTTTTAGATCGAGTCTTACTTGTGCACTTCATTTTTCCAAAAGTTTCCAAAACAACATGTTTTGAAATTTTTTTGTCAAAATACTAGCACAACACACATTGAGGACAATGTGTCTTTTAAGTGTGGGGGGAAGAATTAGTCTATTTTCAAGATCCTATTTTCTTTTCTATCTTATTGATTAGAGACAAATTTTTCAAAATTTTTTAAGAAAATTAAAAATTGTTTTGTATCTCTAGTAAATTTTGATTTAATTTCCATGAGTATAGTCTTTTATAATATTAATTAGTTTGAATACATTGAAAATATTTTTCAAATTTTCTTATGTATAATTTCATTCTTTGATTGAGAAGTGTAATTAATAAGGTTTTTCATACCCAAAAATGGTTTGACAAGTGCTTTACTTCTAGAACTTGTGTTGAATCTTCTGTACATTTATAGAAGTATGTCATGGATATGTCAAAGACTAAGTGTGGGGGTATGAAGGGTAGCTTAAATCTTTTAAAAAGAAGTGTTTTCATGTTAAGAGGAGAAGAGATATTCTCTTGCTTAAAAAAATAATAATAAAAAAATAAAAAAAATATTAATTAATCCATTGTTGTCACTCTTTTCTTTAACAAAGGGAGTTAGTAACCCTTGGAAAGAGGATAAGAGGCATGAAAAGCGGAAATATTGTCCCTCTTGTAAAAATGAGTGTTAGTAACCTCAAATAAAGGGAGCTAGTAGCCCCAAATCATGGACACTTCTAAGGTTAGTAACCTTGCTTAGAAATTTTGAGCTATTTCTTTTAAAACCCATCTTAATTTTTGATTAATATCCATGATATTACTTTCTCTTTGGAAATTGATGAAAATGCAAGCTTATGGTAAGTTTTCCTTGTCAAATTCACCCAAGGTATGTTAATCTTAGAACTTGCATTATTGATTGTAGTGATTTTGTGCATAGTTAATTTGAATTTTATGGTCTTTGTATTCTTACTAACTTATATTGCATTTGACAAGAAAATGTATATTAAATTCTTAATTTATTAGAAGTACTTTGTTTTCTAAAGTTTGATGTCTCCAGTTAATGTTACATAATGTTTGTGGGTATCGTTCTAGTTAAGTAAACCCTCAGGAAACTATAACTCCTCCTTTATAGACGTATAGAGGTTTAAAGGCTTATGTCACATGCTAAGTGCCACCGTACACCTACGAAAGTGGAATCAATATGTTGCTTAGTTTAGGACTAACCTTTTTTGTTTTCTTAGGATTAACCTTAGTTTGCTAGGGACTAGCAATGCTTAAGTGTGGGGGAAATATGATCGGACCAAAATTATGCATCTTTTTATGGTCATTTTCCTATGCTTTTAGGGTATTTTATGCTTGATTATACCTTATATTTGGTATATTTGTGTTTATAGGTGTTAAAGTGAAGAAAAGTGCAAAATCACCATTTTTGTATCTTTTTGGAGCCTTTTTGGATGATTATTTACACAAATATTTTTCAAGGACAATTTGGATGAAGAATGGAGCCAATATGTTCGTGATTGAAGAGCTTGAAGAGTCAATCTTATCATCATAAGATTGATTTTCAAGAGTTTGAAGCAAAGGAGCAAAGTTGAATTTCAAGGTAAGAAAACATGTCAAGAAGTGTCATAGCACTGGAGTACATGGGTCGCGAGGCAAACCACATGGGGTGCCAAGCATAGCACATGGGCGCCCAGCGCTGGTCGAGACATGCCACCAGCAAGCACATGGGCACTGGCGACATGGGAGCTGAGAGCAACGCCCTGGGCACACAAGCCATCTACATGGGCGCCCAGGGGGAGTCGGGTTGCAGCCATGCGCGCGCCAAGCATGCCACCATGCGTGTCTCCACCTTGAAGCCTCTTCACTTGTTTCCAGATTTGGCGACCTTTCTGTATTTTGGCCATAAGTTTTGATCCAGAGCTCCGTTTGAGGCGTATGAGTAGCCATTGGAAAGCTAACTCCAAGATCTACAACTTTCGTGTTTTGGTCGAAGCTCAGTTCGAACGTTTTCATGGACAAAAATTCCCCTGAAGTCAGCAGACAGAAACTGTCTTGGGCCTTTTATGCGGGATTGATCCAATTAAGCCCAAATTCTTATTTGGACTAGCTTGAAGACTTGGAGAGCAGCCCAGCGCGTCCTTAGAGTTTGTTTAGTTCTAAATTAGCCCTAAGCCAACCCCTATAAATACCCTCTTAAGTCTAGAACCCTAGTCAACCTCTCATAACACTTTTCTACATAATTTTCCCTAGTTTTCTAGGTCTTGCGCCGTCAAGGAGAGGGAGGAGGCAGCCGGCCTCCAAGTATTGTAAGTCTCTCAATGAGTAGCTAAACTTTTATACTTCTTTTCATTAGGGACTTTTGATCAATGAATTATTGGTGAGACTTTTGTTCTTAATAATTTGAGCTTTTTTCGTTTGAATACGTTTCTTATCTCTATGCTTCATCTTATGTATTCATACTTTGATTGATTTGGTGTGCAACATGTCTTGAGATTTATGAATGCTATAGTTAGATTCAAGTAGCTTGAGTCAAGTTAAAGTTGGTCCAAGTAACAATTGTAATTCTAGGAGTCCTAGGTTCAATGGGATACAAACCTTGTTGAAATCTTTAGGCCGAGATGGAAATTGACGTAGGCAAGTTTGGTATTGATTTATCATGCATGTGGATTAATAAAACCTATTGCTTGTTATAGGAAGGGGTGAAACCTAGACCATAACATTTGAGGTTAATTGTCAGCGAGATGCGGGTTAATCTTTTTAGCATGTTGGAATTAGCACCACGTCTGTTCCTATACCAATTATTCAAATGGAGTTGTTTGAGATGTTAAGAGGATTACTTTGTTTCAATGAAAGTTGATGTCTACGTCTTAGGCTATATACCGATTTGGAGTAATTTATGATTCTTAATTGATTGCAATCTAAGCCAAATTTATGTTTAGTGTCTATGATCCATGATTCACTTGATCAAAGTAGTTACCTAAAGGAGAAGAAGTATGCTTTTATCATTTGATTTTCTTTTAATTATTTTCTAGTTAATTATTTATTTGTTTTCAATTTCAATTACAAAAATCCAAAAATATCTTTTCTAGGTTAGAATTTCTTTTGTAAGATTTAACTTTGATTCGTTCCTTCCCTATGGATTCGACCCCTACTTGCCCTAGCTAAGTAGTTATTCTATTTGTTATTGGTTTGTGGGGAATTTATCTTGTGATTTGATCAACGACCGATCAGTCACTTCCCATATTTCAAGATCATGAGCTCGCATGTAGACAGACATTCTGTTCTTCCAGCATTAATAGTTAGTCCCATCAAACAGAGGAGGTCGGTGAGTGGACTATCCCTCTACGATTGTATTCGCAACATTTGATGATGATGATTATTCAGTAGCCATAATGGATCTCTCTTGAGGATGTTAGTCCTGTTTGTCAAGAGATAAGCTCTGATACCAATTGTTAGTCCCGTATGAGTTGCTAGAGGGGGGGTGTATAGCACACTTTAAAAACTTTTGAAGAACTGCTAACACTTCTGTAAGACAGAGCGTTAGTGCGAACAGATTATATAGCACAATTAGTGGGAACAAAAGAAAACATAATAAAGCAGTAAGAAATGCAGATATGCAATGCCAGATCGAATAAATGAACAAGTGCAAAGTGTAATAGTGAAATAGCAGAAAGACTAAGAGCTAGAAGATGGCATGCAATAAAAGATTTAAAGGCATAAAACTAAAAGGGATTAGAGGGATCTTATCAATGCACAGCGATTTATAGAGGTTCGGTTCTCCTTGACCTACATCTTCTACCTTGGCTTCCCCAGCAAGGATTTCAACCAATCCACTAATCCGATGTAGTTACGGGCCTACACCAAGCTGTTACAGCAACCAAGCTTCACCCAAGCTTGTGACAACACCAAGTTTCACCCAAGCTTGTGACAACACCAAGCTTAACCCAAGCTTGAACAAGTGCTCCCTGCACTGATTACAACCAGAGCTTCTCCAAGCTCAAACAAGTGCTTCACCGCACTGATTACAATCAAAGAGATAGTTTGAAAAGTGTGTAAATTGATCCTAGATGATCGAAATACACTGAGTAAGATCTGGGCAAGATTTACAAGAATAGAGATAAAAGCGATCTTGCAAAAACCAAGCTAGAATAAGAGATTTGAGAGGAGATCAACTTGGTTGTGGTTCCTTTGTTTTTCCTTGTGTTCTCCTTACATTAACCATTTCTTTTGGGTCCTTATATAATCAGATCTGCCTCCCAACGGTCATTTTCCACATTAAATGCAAATCTGTCAAATCTATCAATTTATTCAAATATGCCAATTTATTGCGTTGAAAGAGCCGTTTGAAATTATACGGATTTCCCGCCGTATTAGAAGGATACAGTGATGCAAATTGGATCTCTGATTCAGATGAGACAAAATCCACAAGTGGATATGTGTTCACTCTTGGAGGTGGTGCTATGACATGGAAGTCATGTATGCAAACAATTATTGCCAGATCAACTATGGAGTCTGAGTTTGTTGCCCTAGACTTAGTTGGCAACGAAGTAGAATGGTTAAGAAATCTCTTAACTGACATTCCACTTGGAATGAAACCAACTCCTTCTGTGTCTATGCATTGTGATTGCCAAGCGGCAATAGCCGTTGCAAAGAATAAGACTTTCAATGACAAGGATAGACATATTCGTCTAAGACAGATGTGGTAAAACAGCTGTTAAAAGATGGAATAATTTCCATTGACTATGTGAAGTCAGAAGTGAATTTGGTCGATCATCTAACTAAACCCTTGGGTAGAAAATTGATCAGTGATACATCTAGGGAAATGGGACTAAAGCAAATTGTGAAAACTAATAGTGATAGTAACCCAACCTATGTGAATGGAGATCCCATGAAATAGGTTCATATGGGTAACAACAAGTCACTTATTAGTTATATTAAACACTATATAATATATGAAATCCTTTCTATGGTGTAAATAGTATAAATGCTGCAAAGTTGAGAGGCTAAGTTATAAAATTTTTAATGATTTATCATATCCCTTATGGGTGGTGTATTAACTGCAGAATACACTTGATGGAAATCACCTATACGAGTGTGAAGTGAGGCCGCTTCCATGAGAATTTGGCTAATTCTCTAGAGCACTCATGAATACCGGGTGCGTGCATGGCCGAAAAGCACAAAATCGTGTTGAACCTCAAAGAATTGTGGTTGTAATCTAATTGGTGAAAATATAATGTACAACAAAGAATTTTTGGTTCATAGAAGTTTCAAACTTCACCAAAATTATATGCACTATATGTTTCATTCTTTCAAGGTCTGATTCACAGCCCAAAAGGCACCAGTCTCAATGAATTACATTAACTTGTCTTAAACCCAGCAAACTTATCTTCCTCTAAATAAGCCTTTGAAATATGTGTGGGATTGTTGGACATATAAGAATATATTATAGTATTTTAAAAGCTTAAATTCACATGACAAAATACATTGATATTATCTTTGTTTTTATTACCTGACATATAACGTTTTTAACGTATCAATGTTATTGCTCCATTTTAATTTTGTAACATATGCAGCCTTATTGCCAACGTTCAGAAACGTTTTGACATCCCCATTATTCCACTTTATTATTTTGACTCCTCCATTTCATAACCCCCATTTCCTTGGCCTATATAAATCCTCCTCACTTCTCATTCTCTATTCTCTACACCAATTGATAAACTCTTCTTTCTCCTTTCTATATTATCTTCCTCTCCTTTTTCTGCTGGGTTAGTTCTTGTGGTTCCTGTTAGCCTCGGAATTTCGTTTTCAAGAAGAGCTAGTTTAATCATGGGGGATAGCCGTCAATAGCCGTCAATTATCCTTTAAGATAGTGTGTTCTACACGATTCAAGCTATTTTTGTTCTATATTTTCCAACAAGTAGGAGTTACTTAAACTACAACTAAACATGCAAAAAAAAAAGTCTAACCTTTATGACGGATTCAATGGACATATCAAAACCTCTATTAAAGATACTAAGAGAAGAATTCAAATTTCTTTAAGTAAAAGAGAGCTAGAATTAACCTCGACGCATTAAACAAACACTTCAAAGGCATAATAAGCATTCAAAGAATAGTAGAGAACTCACCTCAAAAACTCAACCTGAAAGGAATGAATCACCAAAAAAACACATGCAATTGAAAGTAACAATAAAACAACAAAAATCGAAGAAGAAGAGCAGGGGAGAAAGAAGAGAGAAAGGAAAAGGGAAACTCAAAACACATGCAATTGAAAACAACAACTCAATGACACATGTGCAATCAGCCTGGAAATCATTTAAAGTATAAATTATAGAGTTATGATAACAAACATTCAAAAAGAAGAAGACAAAAAAAGAAGAGAGAGATGAGAGAAAAAAACGCTCAAAACACCACATGCAATCAAATTGACAGTGACGTTAGACTTCAAGAAACCTATTATAACTAAGATTAAAAAAGAAGAACAGGGAAAAAAGGAAGAGAGAGGAATGCAAAAACACCACAAAAACATATGCAATTGAAACAGACAATCAAGTGACAGAAATTAAAGAAGAACAGAGGAATGAGCAAAGAAAGAACAGAGTAATACACACATGCAATTGCAATTGCAAGACTGAAAACAAAAAAACATACATACAATTACAAGACTGAAAACAGAAACTAAAAATTCAAAGAGGAAACAGATGAAGAAAAAAAAACTCAATCCGAAAATACGCTCGCAACAACAAAATAGATGAAACTAAACGTAGCAAAAACAACATGAAGATTGAAGAAGAAGAAAGAAAAAAAAAACGAAAACCAAAACAAACATGCAATTGCACAATCACAAACAAAAAATGACAATTAAAAAAACCACAAATGAAAGAGAAGAAACTTGAAATAGGAAAACTAATCATAG
>AWWV01016250.1:0-104460 GCA_001974805.1 Corchorus capsularis
TATATATAATAAAGTACGAATAAGGGGAAACTTTATGTTTCCAATTGTACCCTTATTTTTAAAACATATTTCCAATTATACCTTTTTTAAAAAATATATTTCTAAATTGCCATTACTAAATAATATTTTAATTATTCAATTATTTTTAGGTTATAATACATATATATACTATATATTATTTTTAACTACTATGGAAATTACTAAAAGGCCAAATTGAGGATTAATGTGCTGCCACCTTTTGGCTATTTTGGTCTTTTCTCATTTTTCGGATGACTAAAAAGCCCCTCTATGAGTTTCCCACATTCCTTTTCCTTCTACCCTTTTTTTGTAATTACACATTTCTTTTAATTGTTTTTAATTAATGTTTAAGACTTTTAATTAATTGCTTCTAAACCCTAAACCCTTAATTGCTTTCAATTAATGTTTCTCTCGCTGTTTTCTTTTTTCCTCTCACTAACTCAGTTGCTGCTTCCTTTCAACTCGGTGCTGATCAATTTTCCATCACTCCCCTCTATTTTCATCTTCATATCTCTTTCCTCTTTCTTCTCCGTCTCCATCCCTTCAACATGGACTGTTCAATATTTTTCCCCTTCTGAATTAAAACCACCATTTGTTCAATGTGAGTATTATTATCCAATTAACAGAATATTTTATTACCTCTTTGCACTTCCTATTACTTACAAATAAAAACATGTTCTTGACCTTCTTAATTTTGCATGTCTAAAAAGTTAACTTACAAAGATTTATGCCAGAGACATAATTAAAACTAATCCATTTAAATTTCATTTTTACTGCAACCTTATATAATTCAATCAATTAATCAATCAAGCACCACTCTAGAACAAAAAATGTTCTTGGCCCTTATATAATTGATTATATTAATATCTTTATTCAATCAGTTAATCAAGCACCACTCTAAAACAAAAAAACGCCCGTAGCGCCAGCGCGGGCTAATATAACTTGTATTAAATTATAAGAAAGTCAATTTTATTTTTTTTCTCTCAATTTAAATATATAATATATTAAATTTGATAGTCAATTTTGCATCGTTCCTCTTTGCTTTATTCCTTTTAGCGGAATGTATGAATAGCTATCATGGCTATTATGGTGTCTATAAATATAGTCAAGGTTGCCTGTCTAGACTTTTCGACGAGTCTAACGGCAACAAAGATTCTCCGACCAACTTTATGTTACCTATACTTTTTTATACATCACAGTATAATTAAATTAATTCCAAGTCCTAACTATTAAAGGATTTTAATTTAAATTGCACCCTATCCTACAAGGATTAGGACTTGAATACTGCACCTATATAAAAACAATCTAAATCTCCCATCTATTCACAAACTATTTTACATCTATTCTAATCTGATATGGTTTATAAAATCTGCTTTTTGCGTTAAAAATTGCTCTGCTTGGTACCAGCCTGCGTTCAAAATTGCTGTCATCACGTTCCAAGTATGTTTCGTTATGTTTTCCAATTAAATTTAAAGTAAATTCTTGAAACCGATTATATAGTTTGGGCGATAGCTTAATTAGAAGAGATTTTTGGTCTCAAGTCGATTTCCCGGTAATGGCTTCTTTTCTTTGAGTCTGTTCGTCTTCTTTCTATTTCCTATTCTTGGGAAGCAATCTCCTTATGGAACTCAATATCTCGAAAAGAAAAGGTTTGCCAAACCCATTCCTAGCTCAAAGAAATTGGAAAGATTTAGCGCTTCTGGTTCTTGTAATCGCCTTAAATTAAGTAGATATAGTTTTTGAATTCTTTCTAGGTGATTTGCTACGCAGCGAACAACCCTAAGATCATCTTCGTTGTGAAAAAGAAAGTCGAAAATTGTGATGGAACTTAATTAAGTCTTCTTCATAATCGTTTTCACAATTAGTCAATTACTACATATTGAAAATTAGAAAGCAGGGGAAATTCAGGGATGAGAGAAAACTGGCATAATGAAATTCAAAATTACTTGCTTTATGATAATTAGAATGGATTGATGATGATATACAAAGACGAATGCTCACAGGAAGGACAACAGATGCAGACATGATACTGCTACAAATTTTGAATATTTCTTCGAGGGAAATAGCCAATAGGGTCTTTGATTTGAAGTGAGAACATATTTGCTAAAATTCAAATTCTTACTAAAATTTTGGTTATCAAAGTAAGAAACAAATATAATCTGAACTTTAAAGTGTGCAATATGCAACTCTATATATATGGAACAATTTGAACAACCCAAATATGAGATCTGTATTACTAAATTTAATACCTCATGGCTCATGCTATAACTTTATTTTGTTTTTTTTTTCTATTGCTATAATTTTCTTTTCCATGCCAATTAAATTCCATGATAAATTATATATATTATAATTTTTGCTATAGTTTCTGTTTCCCATGATCAAAAATTTTCTTTCTTAAACTTTTCTTAAAATTTTATTGGATTTTGTTTTGTTTGGTTTCATATTTTTTTTCTAATTAATAATTTATTTAATATGTTTGGCAGAAAATGTCTTCTCCTTCAAAGTTAACAAATATCCGAGATTTAGAAGTCTCGCAAAAAGATTGGAGTATTAAAGTATTGCTAATTTGTGAAGGAATTATTGAAACATATTCAAATGCCAGAGGTGATGGGAAATAATTAGTTTTATATATATTAATATTTAAAGTTGGTAAAGTTTGGGCCAATCAATACAGCTTTTCTGTCTCAACATAGTTTCTTCTTAAAAGCATATGAGATTATATAATTCTTCTATAAGAAGAACCTCCAAATTAAGTAGTAGGAAATCATTTAGACCTCGATTAAGACTTTTTTGAATCCCATTTAACCGGAGCTAAAACTCGACGTTTCCATTTATAGATGTCACCAAAATATTCCTTGCTCTAGGATTTTAAATCATACGACCGTAGCTGAAGTTTGGTCTACTTCCCTATCTCTAGCTACCCCTTATGGATAAGTAGATTACAGTCTTGGATGAAAAATTGCGCCCCTAAAGGTAAAGGCTCAACACTTATCTTGATATTACCCTTTTTTCTTTTTTTTTCCCTTTCAAATTATTTTACAATAATTGGATGTTTTGACTCTTAATTAATTTTAATTATTTTAATAATTTCTTTATTTAAACGAGTTCGGCCACGTGCAACGCATATGATATATATATATATATATATATATATATTAACATATTTAAATTACGTAACATTACATCCTCATTTTCATGCAACGTATTAAAACATACATTCTGTTTTTGATAATTATGGGAAAGAATTAAAACAAATACATTATGAATTCTACGTTTCGATGTTAATTTTGGTTAACAATTTTTCTCTCATATAACTATGGATGTGCACCAAATTCTAATTAAGAGAACTTTTTTAAGCCAGAATCAAGAAGAAAATTCAATAAATAAATAAATAAATAATAAAAAATTCAATAAATAAATAAATAAATAATAAATGAACAAAAGGTGAGAAAGAAATAGCAAATAATATTCCTACTACAAATCTTATATATATATATGTATATCTTTTTCTTTATATTATATAATTCTAAACTTCAAAAACCTTGACCTGAAATATCTAAAATACCCTTTTTAATTTTAAGATTTTAGTTATATTTTTAAGGATTAATATATAATCCAACCAGATTTTATTTCCATATTAAAAATGTCTAAAATAATACTCATTATTTTTACGTTAAACATCTTTTTTTTAGATATTACGTTAAACATCTTATTATGATCTAATTGATTTTTTTTTTTAGAGTGGTACAAATGAAATCTCATTACAATCATAATAAATCTCTATATGCCTAAATCATATCATATATATATATATATATATTAAAACTGTAGATGTTGGACAAAAGGAAGGTCATTAATTATTGAGACATCCTCCTTCTGACAAGTGGCATGTATTAATTAAATTGATTGAATAATTACATCCTAATTATTATGTTTTAGATCCACAATTATCTCATCAACTAATTGATTAATTTCATTGTTAAATGCCAATTTCATTGATTTGATTTGAATATTTGATTGAATACATTCAAATCAAAATCAATTACAATTACAATTATTAATGAAAACTTTACATAATTATGTTTTATTCCTTCATACTACTACCATAAATCACTCTCAATCAAATTTCCAATTTCCATTTGATTTGCCTCAATCAAATTTAATTTCACATACATTTTACCTTAAATGGTGATTCTGTCATCTATATAAAGGCCAATAGTTTCAGCAATTTTCATCATTGTTCCACAATCTTTATTCAATTTTTTGTCTCCATTATTTTACAAATTTTGTACAAGTTTCTTTCTACTTCTCCATCTCCTATTCTTCTTGACATATCTTTTGTTTTTTTATATCCAAGTCTCTCATGTTTTTTAAATATTATTATTACTTTTTTCTTATATATCATTCGTTATTTTTTTCATAATTATTTTAAATTTCTATATGCAATTTTGTTGGCCTTCTGTTATATAATACTATTAAGTTTTACAATTTTTTGTTATGTTCTTTGATTTTGTACTCATTGATTTTTTTTGTTAGCTTTCATTCTGTTTAAATTTCTTTGATTATGTACGATCTTATATTATTTTTAGTTTTGGTCAAAATTATTGACCAAATCATTGATTGAATAAGTACTCAATAGAATAGTTAATAAGTTGTTGTATATTCATATTCTTTTTCTAAAGTTTTTTGTGTAATTCTTATTTTTCACTCTTATGTTCTTAATCTATGTACTAACGATTTTTTTTTTTAACTTATGAGTTTTAATTTTCTTAAAAAAAACATTTATTTATTTATTTATTGCTAATTTTGTATAATAGTTGCTTATTTACCATATAAATATCATCAATAAATAAGAGCAAGTATTTAATTACAAAGCAAATCATTTATTTTTTTAATCAAATAGATTGATTATGTTTGATATTTTTTACTTATTGAATTATTCAATTTCAAGCATGATCATAGTCAATAATTACTGATTTGCTTTAATAGTTGCTTAATTTTCCTTTTTTGTTTAATGAAAATGAATCTTCTGTTTAAACTTAAAGATTTTAAATAACTAATTACGCTTTATTTCCTTTAAAGGAAGCAAATCATCTTTTTTTTATCAAATAGATTGATTACGTTTGATATTTTTACTTATTGAATTATTTAATTTCAAGCATTATCATAGTCAATAATTACTTATTTGCTTTAATAGTTGCTTAATTTCCTTTTTATTTTAATGAAAATGAATCTTCTCTTTTTACTTAAAGATTTTTAATAAGTTGTAAGGTTAGTTGTATTCTTATTTGAACAATTAAAATGTTTGGTCTTATCTTAATGTTTTTGAGTTCGTGTGGCTTAATAATTTTTTTTTCAATGGACTGTAAAGTGTAAATTAGAAGTACTTGAGGAAAATAATGAATCAATTAGTAACTAGAGTCCAAAAGGCACCGCCCCAAAAGCTAATGATTATTTAATTTTGCCACAAATAAATGAATCAATTAATATTATGTTACAAAAAAATAAATTGATTGAACATCCAAAATAAGTAAATGAATCAAGTTAGTCCTTAGTTAACTTTACCAATCAAAGTTATAATTGATGGATGATTATTTATTTTTCCATAAATAAATAATTCAATTACTAATTATATTACCAAAAAAATTGATTGAACATGCTAAATAAATAAATGAATCAAGTTAGTCGTTGATCAACTTTGTCAATTAAAGTTATAATTGATTGATGATTATTTGATTTTGTCATAAATAAATGAATCAATTAGTAATTATGTTAGAAAAAAAAATAGATTGATTGAACATACTAAATAAATTAGGGAATCAAATTAGTCGTTAATTAATTGCCAAAAAAATTAGTAATTAACTTTGCTAATCAAAGTTATAACTAATTGGTGATTATTACATTTTGCCATAAATAAATGAATCAATTAGTAATTATTTTAGCAAAAAATAAATTGATTCAACATGCTAAATAAATAAATGAACCAAGTTAGTCCTAAGTCAAAATTGCCAATCAAAGTTACTCCTATAATTTTGCCATAAATAAATAAATCATTTAGTAATTACGTTAGAAAAAAATAAATTGATTGAACATGCTAATTAAATAAATGAATCAAGTTAGTGATCGTTAGCTAATTTTTCCAATCAAAGTTGTAATTGATTGATAATTATTTAATTTTACCATAAATCGCTACAAAAAAATTAACATAAATAAATCAATTAGTAATTATGTTACCAAAAAAATAAATTATTGAACATGTCGTTAGTTAATTTTGTCAATCAAAGTTGTAATTGATTGATGATTATATAATTTTACCATAAAATCGCCACCAAAAAGATTACCATAAATAAATAAATCAATTAGTAATTATGTTATAAAAAAATAAATTATTGAACATGTTGTTAATTAATTTTGCCAATCAAAGTTGTAATTGATTGATCATTATCTAATCAAAGTTGTAATTAGATAATCCAAACATTTTATTTTATATTGACACACGTCCTTTCAATAATTTTTGTCTTTTTATCTTTTTTGGCCAGAATGTCTCTTTTATCTTACTAATTTGTTTATATTATGTTGTTTTAATTTAATACTTTACCATTTTAGCATAATCAATCATATTTTACACCCTCCTCAAGTTTAAAAAAGGAACAAAGTTAAAATCGTACGGCGTTCCTCAAATGTAAATTTTTTATTTTTTTTTCATCCCCGGGCAACGACCGGGTTATAAACTAGTATCTAAATGAGAATCTATCCCAAACTAAGAAATTACCTTAAATAACCTACCTACCAAATTAACATACAAACAAACAAATAAATAAATTAAACTCACATTCCGTGAGACTTGAACCCAGGACCTCACAGTCCAGGCACCGTGCACTCATCAGTTGAGCTAACAACTCGGGTACATATTATGATCTAATTGTTAAACTTCTTATTATTATAATAAATTATTATAATAATAATAATATATTAGTAGTAGTAGTTATATTATCATTACGTTTTTCTTTCTTATCTTTTTTATCTAATTTTTCTTCCTCTTTCTTATTTCTTATCTTTTTTTATGTAATTTTTCTTCCTCTTTTCTTAGATGATTATGACAATTTCAAAGTTGAGTATTTAATTTTTACCAAAAAAAGTTGAGTATTTAATATTTTTTATTTTTACGTCAAACATTTTTTTTAGATATTACGTTAAACGTCTTATTATGATCTAATTGTTAAACTTCTTCTTATTATTATAATAATAATATATTAGTAGTAGTAGTAGTTATATTATCATTACGTTTTTCTTTCTTATCTTTTTTAATGTAATTTTTCTTCCTCTTTTCTTAGATGATTATGACTATTTCAAAGTTGAGTATTTTATATTTTTTCCAATAATTTGAAGTATTTAAAATGTCGTGGCTTTAATCCTAGCCAAATCAAGTCATTTTTTATTTTTCTACCAGATCCTAAAATATAATAAAGTAAAATTAAAAGATGATAAATAATTAACAACGAATATTTTCATATAAAAAGTAAAAAAGAACCCTGAAGAATTAATTAAAAAATAAATAAATATGATTTTTCATCTTAAAATGTGGACAACCCATTTTACAAACCCCATAAATAAAAAATTCAAAAACTATTTTGATTCATGAGTGTTATGATTTGCTCTAATCTCATAATATTTTTGTATTAATTCATAAGTGTTATGATTTGCTCTAATCTCATAATATTTTGGTAATATACTAACGTTGATAGGTATTTAATTTTTTTTTCTAATCTATACTAATTATCTATACTATTTATAATGTGAGCCTCTGAGTTTGTCTCACGAGTTGACTCGGAAACAAACTCAATTAACAAAATACTTAAATACCAAAAATTAAAACTATCAATTTGAAAGAAAATCACTAATTAAAGGGTAAAAATGTATTTTGTGATTTTTTTAAAAATGAAAAACTATCCATTTGAAAAGAAAACCACCCCAAAGTTAAATTTAGAAGAAACTACTGCTAACTTTTTAAAGAAAAAACTACTACTTATATACAGATTTAATTTTAAAAAGAAGTATGTGTAAATGCTAACTTTTTAAAGGAAAAACTACCAACCATTTACTTATATACAGATTTAATTTTAAAAGGAAGAATTTGTAAATGTAATTTTTACAAATATAATTGCATTAACGGAATGAATGTGTTAGAGTCTAGTATTTTAAAGTGTCAGGATTTGACCAAATCAGGCAAAAAAAGAAAAGAAAAAAAAAGCCAAATCAGTAGTAATTCGAATCTGACTGACCCGAAGGCTACTATCCATGATTGATTGGGTTTTCTGTCTTCATTTCCATCCTCCGTTCCGTTTCTTCGCGTCTTCTTCTCTTTCTAACCCCAACCTCAACTCTGTTAGTGGTATATATATTTTTTTCATTTTAAAAATTTTTACTTGCAGATACTTGTTTTTAAGAGACTTCCTTGATTAAAATTTCAGTAGAAAGAGCGAGCAAAGGAAGGAAGAGAAGCTTAATCCTCATCAAACCCTAGAAGGCGTGATCCATTTATTCCCTCTTTTAATATGACGAGAAATTCAAAAAATATGCTGTGAAAGTGAAGAAGAACATTAACAACAACGATAGAGGGAGCGGTTCTTCGCAGATATTGTTCAGTCATGTGGACAAATGTTTTTAGAATCGTATGTCGCTCTAACCATTTACCGATCTTTTAATTTCAAAATATTTTGCTTCTCTGCCTAATTCTTTTTTAATTGAATTAGGGTTTTATAGGTGCTATTTAATTTATTTATTGGTGAAATTCAAGCATAGTTGAGCCTTGAACTATCTTTCACTTGGCTTTTTTAGAATCTTATATGTTTTAGATGATAGTTATTAGAGCTTCTGCTATCTCTGTCTTTTGCTCTGCTTTTGTTCCTTTGAGCGTGTTCATGACAAGGTAACTTATTCAATATGGTTAATTGCCAGTTTTTCATGTTTTTTCTTGACTATGCATGACAAGGTTTTCATGTCTGCATTGATTTAGCTTAGATTTTGTTGTGTCGTGTCTTGCATTAAAAGTTATTCTCCCTAACAATTAGGTTTAGGTTGGATGTTTAATATTATTTCAGGGACTGCTTGAAACTTTATACTTTTTTTTTTGGGTGAAAAGAAACTGTATACTTTGAATACCTATATTCTGTTTGAAGCGTTATATCCTGCTGGATGTATTGGTGAGCCTATACTTTAGCCATATTTTCTCCAAAGGGCTTGTGCATCATTGCTGGTGTTATCTATTTTTGTGCCCCCTCCTAACAGTTTTAGCTTTTGAGTTGAGTGGTTCTTGATAGAATGTATTCTCTCTATGGTTCCTTATTAGCTAATTGGTGGTAGCATTTGATCTTGCAATGTTTTTATTTGCTCATTTTTTGCACTGAATTTGCCCTGTGATTTCTGTGAAGAGAATACAGACCAATCTTTCTGTTATACTTCTATGATCTTAAATTTCATTTAATATGGGTTGGTTGTCATACGCATATGGCCTGACTTTGTAAGCTTACGTATCGAGTGACTTCAAATTTGGGCCATGACCAACTTTTTTCAATTTTAGTATGTGCAAACTTAAATTTATTTTACAACATTGACCATTTCTTCAGGGAGGTCTCAGTCAAATGTCATGGTTTCAGTTTCTCCCTGTGGAATCTGAGTTAAGTTCCCTGCCAGACAAAAGGTTAGAATCTGCAGTATATTTTTTCTACCGTCTGCTTGAAGGATTTTAAGAAGTTAGAGTGATGATTATGTATTAGAGTTACAGAATGCAAATAATCAGAAATTTATAATCTGTTTTTGAGGTTGCACAGCATAAAAGCAGATCAGAAAGATGCTGCCACTTTGCAAGTTCTCTCATCCCACCTGCAGCTGCAAAAGGAGGGATTCCTCAGTACATGGACCAATTCCTTTGTTGGGCCTTGGGATCCATCTCAAGGTCTACATAATCCAGGTTAGGCTCCAAAATTAATTGTTGGCCATGAATTCGATGTGATTTACTTTGATGGAAAAAAGGTACACTACACTAATATGCTATATGTAATGGTATTTTATGATTTAATGTTGATAGATGAGAAAATTAAGCTGTGGCTTTTCATCCCGGGACGTCATGTATCTGTCGTAGAGTCTGCTCAGTCTGTAGTGGCCAAGTTAAGAGGTATCTGATGATCCTGAATTTTGATTGTTGATGGTTCTTTATATATATGTGTGTGTGTGTTTTGGAACCATATTTTTTGTTGCCTATTAAGGACTTGGTAGTTGCCTATTTTACCGTGTCAATTGCACTATGTTATTCTAATTTATACTTATTTATTTTGTCAAAGTTGTTGCTTCTGGATTTTGGTTGGCTCCTGGTGATTCAGAAGAGGTTGCTGCCGCTCTTTCGCAGGCATTAAGGAATCGCATAGAAAGGTTTCTTTTCATCCCTTTCCTTCATCATAAGCAGTAATGTCATCATGTTATGTTTTGACCTTGGCTGTATTCAAATTTATAGAGCACTTCTGGGACTATCTTACATAAGATTCGGAGATGTATTTTCAAAGTATCATCCTCCGCAAATTGAAGAATCTTTCAGGTTTGTTACAGTTATTGTTGGTTGATAGTAGTTTAATTTTTATAAGTACATATTGGTTGCAGAAGAAGCTTACTGCAACTGTGTTAAGGCATAAGAAAAAGCAATTATCTATTTTTTTTTCCTTTTAAATGCTATGCTGCTCAGAATCTATAGCAATTTGAAATATTCAATTTCAATTTAAAGCACTTGCCTCGATCCATCTTTGCCAGCATTATTATGTATCATCTGTTTTAGTGATAGCAAATACATTAAACTCAGAAGCACTTTTCTGATGTTCTGTTCTGTATCCTCTGTGGCTTTATTGTGGTGCTTCTGAAGACTGGGTCTCATGCATGCTTATTTATGTTCTGGTTTCTTCTAATTCTTCATACCTTTTTTTGTCTTATATGGGGAATGCATTGCCTTGTCGCTGAGTCCCTGTACAATAGTGTTACCCTTTTGGTTGCTTTTGAAACTATCATGTTAGAGTTTATATTTCTGGAAAGATTTGCCTCCTGTATTCTGAGAGCCTTTTATCCTCTCTTTGTTATTAAATTTTCTATTTTTTTGAAATAAACAGAGATGATAATGAATGCACTCTGCTACAAAATATACCTAATTTGCTGGAGGAGGTGTCTCTTCATAAGTTGAAGCTTTATTGATTGAAAGGGGTGCTAAAATTTGTGTGGGGACAGATGACCCTTTACATATAAAGGATCTTTTAAGACCTTGAACAGAAGTCCTATCTTGGATAGATTGCTTTTAGGATTCATGGATTAATGATATATAGTTTCTCTATAATTTTATGAATTATTGAAGCCGGGGTTTAAGAGGGAGCGGGGGACTGAGAGCCCTTGGGGTCAATGATGCCCACTAGGAGACCCCTTTTAGGATGGCCAAAAAAAGAAAAAAAGAATAATGGTAGAACGTCAAAAATATCTTTAGAATGATATACAATTTCTCTATAATTTTATGAATTATTGAAGAATAAAGGTATAACATAAAAAATATCTTTAGATATATATTAGTACATATTAGTTTCGAAAAGCTTTGACTATCATTTTTTCTAAAAGCCCAAATTGGCTTCCGGCATAAGCAAGATCTTTTATAATTTGAGAGCCATAAGCTTATCTATTTTGCTTTTGCACTAAAAAAGCAAAAACTCATTAAATAAAGGCAAATTATACAATACACCGTCAGTGGAGTTTAGCAGACTACACAAGCGGGTCCTGAAGGGTGACATGTGTCCCTTAGGGACTAGATTGAAATATTTACAACTTAATTAATTAAAAAAATGGACATGTGTCAACTCCACAACCCGCTTGTGGAGTCCAAAATTTACACTGCCGGTGTATCAAATAATTACCCTTAAATAAATTCCTACAGGGATTGTGAATGGGACTGTTTATGAAGTTGACCAACATAGTTGGTTTTCTTGCCTCATGTCATTGGTAAACTCAGTAATTGGTATTTACATGTTAGTATGATTTTAGTTGAACTTTTTAAAGGTAATTATTAACTTTTACTTCTAATAATCCTAGTAATTTTTGGAAAATTCCATAAACCATCCATTAGTTTTGAAAACACATGACTAAGTTATTTGATTGCAGATGATCTATCCCATAGGTAAGCATGCTATTATGCTAGCTTTTAAGTAGGTACTTGAATTGCCATACTCTCACTACATGTACCATGCGTAATTTGTTTTGGCTAGATTTTTTTGAAATCTATATTTCTATAAATGGTTTGTTTTGAAATGACCAAATAAGTTGCCTCATTAATGCCATATCTGCCTTGCATCAATGTTAAATGGTTATTCGTACATAGAATAAATACGTTCCTATCATGCTTTGTTCTTCCCTGTTTCTTATGTTTCTCTTCTTTTTCTGTCTCAACAAAATGGAGTTTGACAATGTCATTCACACTCTACCTTTCTCTCTCGTGAAATTGACAACCTGACTGCATCTTTCATATTCCTTTTCATTCTAACATTAATCACAAATAGCGTATTGAGTTGATCTGCAGCCAGCCGCACTTCTTTCTTTCTGCCCCTTTTCGCTTTCCCCTCTTTTCTTTCTCAACCTCCTCCTCGTCTCTATTTATTTTGCTTTCCTAGATGTCCAGACCTGCAATTAAGATCTGTACTAGCTAGCGGGTGAGCTCATGGTCATTGACCATCCAATGGATTCTTTTCTAAGAAACTATGAACAGTTCCTTAAGCTATCCTGGGATAAGGAAAGAAAAACTCTTAACAACCATGCTGAACATCTGGCTGGAATACCTTAATTGTGTCTTCTATTGAAAAGCGGTTATCTCATGACATTCTGATGGCCCTTCTCTTCCCAAGGGATTGTACTGCAAGGCGTTCTCTGCAACTGCAATCCTTTTTTTTATTTAGTTGACTGCCTCAGTGTCTGTGGAATTTTCAACAGCCTTTCAAGTGTTGCCTCTCAGTAATTCCTAGTGCCTTCCACTATTTGGTTGACTTCTGGCTGACAGTTAAACCCTGAACCCCATAGGCCAAGGCCTACGACTTACCCCTACTCGAATTCCTCCTTTGTCTGGGGCTGTTATTTATTATGCACCCTATGCTTATGAAAGTTGCCACCATTAAAGAAAGCAAGGGGTCTGTACTGATATAACCAAGGAAGATGGTTGGTCTTTACTCTTCAGGGAGATGAATTATGAAAACAAAATGAAAAAATGTAGTTGGTCTTCCTATTTATATACATACATATTGCATTTTCAACGCAAATTATAGTGTAGGTGGATGGGAAGCGTGACAAGATACTGCAATTTTGATTAAAGAAGTGGATTTTGGCTTTGGAATAGGTCATGAAAGATGTGGTCCTACTAATACATGAAGATTTTAACATGTGGCTTTATCTGGAGATGATGTGGGAAATTTTCTTATTTTGTGGCCTTTTTTGGTAGCTTATGTTGCTTCAGTTAGAAATTGAAAGTCTAAGCAATAAACTGTGCATAATGAAAGTTTAGGGAGATTTTAGTTAAGGGGCTTACAGTCTAAGAATGATGTGCGTTATTTTTACATATTCTACTTCATACAATCTTTGTTTTGTTGAGTCCTTCAACTGACTGCCTGGAGCTTACTATTATGATGAGAAGCTAGTTCCTGCTTTTGCGCTTGTTGCGAGTTTGCCTTCAATTTCAGTTTTTGTCCTATAGTTTTTAATTGGAATCTAGGCCTTAATCTAAGCATATATGTTAAGCCCTTCAGAAAACGAAAAAGAAAAAGAAAAAGAAAAAGAAAAAATTAACCTTTATGGCTTTGCTTACAATATTTTTAGTGCACCTAATCATTTAAAGTGTGATGGTTGACGTTTGCTTGTTTACATTCTTGAAGATATCTGGGTATCCGACTAACTTGCTGGAAGGATTCCCAGAAGGGCAGTAGGGTGAATTACTAGTTATTATCACCATAAGATTTGATGTTTCTTTTCCGTGTTCTTTCTTGTTTGATCATCTGCCTGAGTATATGTTATTGACTTGCTACTCCTCTTTTTTCTCCTCTGGTTAACCCCCTCCTCTGGCCTACCACCTGCATTGAAAAAGAAAAAGTAATAAAAAACAAAGAAAAAGAAGATAAAAGAGAGCAAGAAATAAAGGAGGGGAGTGGAGGGTTAAAAAATTGTGTACAGTTACTTAATCAGCTAGTTATATTTTTCTGATACATGTGGGTTTCTTCTTTTCCTTTAATTTTTATTGTTGTTTTACAGGAGAGCACAGCCTACAGTTGAGTTCATCTTTGCTGCTACCGAAGAATCACTTTTTGTCCATGCCATTATATCCTCAAAGTTTGTGAATCTTCGGCATTCTATTTCTTTTCGCAGTTTGCATTTCGGTTATTTTATAATTTTCCTGTATTACAATAACTCGGGTATTTAAATTTTTTTTCAGGCATATCCGAGGGCTTTCAACTGGTGACATAGAGAAAGTTCTAGAGCACTCTTCTAATGATTCCAGTTATCTGCTTCCTGGTTTGTTAACTTGTCCTTTGGGATTCTAGTTCCTTAAAGTGACTCTGAAGAGGTTTCTGCTGTTTTGTGTCTGTGTGATAGAGAGAGAGTGAGAAATGGGAGGGTGGATGAACATAAACATCTTATCTAGCCATGAAACCAACCTTGCTATCTTGTATATTCTGTTGGTTAAATCTCTTCTTTACAGAATTCCAGATTATTTATTACATTAACCTGACTATAGAAGGGTGTTGCCAAAAAAGCAATAAAAAGAAATCTTTACTGCATTGACAAGCCTTCTGATTGCATTGTACTTTTGATGTTATGTTTACAGTGATAGTTTCCCCACATGGAATGCGTGGTAGGCTCACGGGATGTTGTCCAAATGATCTTGTCAAGCAAGTCTATTTCAGGTGGACTTGATTTGTAATTTACTACTATGTATTGTTTTATTTTTGTTTTGTTTTTTGTTTTTTGTTTTTTTTTTCCTCTTTTCTTGTGGAAGCACCTTACTATACCCATGCTGATAGTGCTTGGACTGATTCTATTTTTCTGCCATTTTTTTTGGCAGCTCTGCCAAAGTTAGGACCTCTAATGGTTTTATAGGTCTACCATATCATAAAAATCAAGGTTCTGGTTGTCAGTTGAGAGGCCAAAACTGCTATGTTAAAGTTACTATTGGTTGTTCAAAATCTGGAAGTGACAAGATATTGAATTCAAACTCCAATTACACCAGGAATTTACCCAAGCACCAATCTACTGAAGCTTCTACAGCTGGAAGGGGTGATCAGAAGGGATCACTAGATCTCTTATCAGTACATGAGAAAACATTTATCTATCCATCTGAGGCTGTACTTGTGCCGGTTTTGCAAACATCCTTTGCTAGATCCTCCATGAGAAGGTAATGGTTGAATTATGTGGTAATTATTTGTGGCCCACAATGATTTGTTAGTTAGCATTTATCTACTCTGAAAGTTAACGAGTCTATTTGTTCAATTGGGTGGTATCTAGCAATTTCGTCTATTATAAGGCATAGCATGCTTTAGGGATTTTGATATGTTGTATGATTGAGGAACTTTGTAAAGATGAACTAATTACGCTGACGGTATCATTTTCCTGCTCTCGTTTGTGAGCTTCCTTTTCCTATCACTAATTTGTACGACACACATGTAAAAGCTCAAACCTGGTTTTTCCAAGTAATTGACTACCTACTTGTGATCCTTGGTATTGTTATTGGTACTGTTCTGGTTCTAGTTTCATGCTGAGGGTTTGGTTGATTTTAAGCTAGTTGTAGCACCTTTTTCCCTTATTGTATTCTGAGTCAGAATATTTGAACTTGCAGGTTCTGGTTACAAAATTGGATAGGACCTTCATTGGCTGCTTCTTCGTTTTTTAGGCATTGGTTAGTGCTCTCTTTTACTCTTTCCACCCCCTTATTCTCTTATTTAATTAGTTATTTATTAATTTTCATGCATTGCCTTCTTGTGGTGTTTGTTTAATATCTTAAGACTAATAAGTGTGCACTAATGAATTCATAATAAAGCAAACAAGCCATGAAATTACCTTATTCTAGTTTAATGATATTAATAACATCGATTATCAATAACATTATTATCATATTATTATTATAGCATAAAAAAGTTGTCCCCTGGTTTGATTGGAGGATGTTTTTGGTCTTCCAATCGGCCAGTTTGACATTCTTTTTGACAGGACAGTTCAATTTGTGCTTCACCTTCTTCTTTTATTTATTTTTTATTTTTTATTTTTGCATTCTCATTATTTTGGTCTAATAATAAGCCCTTCAACTTATTCAACTCTAATCAAATAACATACTTTTATATGGTAATCAAACAAGCCCATGAACACCTATTGTACACCCATATGTCCTCCATTTAAGAAACAATCAGTCAGTTGGGTGACATGAGTTTGATGAAAACACCTAGGCACGGACATGGTTAGAACCTTGGTTTACCAGTTTCTTATCAATGTCAAGACAGACACACCTCCGACATGCTGTAATATGTATCGACGCAGTGGAATATGGCAAAAAAAAAAAAAAAAATCAACCCAGTGGGGATACAGCAATTGTCACCGGGAAGTCCAACTAAAATGAAAACAAAGTAAAGAGAATATTGCCATTGGTGTAGGTTGGTTTAGCAGAGTGGGGTGGCATACCGATCTGAAATTTGAAACATTTTGGTTATTTACACAACAGTGACCTGGCAAAAATTTGACCTCTATAGAGCTTAAAATGGGCCAATAAAGTTCTAAACATTTTTGGGCCTATGAATGCTATTTTAACATTGTGAAAGCCAAGTTTGAAGGCTTTTAAGTCTATTTACAAAGATATGTTTTAAGAATATTAAAAAATTTACCTTACTAACGTATTATTACAAATTTTATCTTAATTTATTATCTTTTAAAGATATACTACTGTATAAAATTAATTAGAAAATTGCATATTTCATATATTTGTTATTTGTTGTGTCCTTATATTATGAAAAATACCCTGTGGCCATGTCTGTGTCACATCATACCCATGTCCTGTGTCTGCCTCCGTGCTTCTTAGATGTTAAGAGATGGCCAACTTGGAATGTAATTAGTCAAAATGTGATAATGGAGTTCCTCAGTTTTGACTTCTTGTATGAGATTGAGAAATAATTACATTATCAAATTTATATTATTTATGAGTGGGATTAAGATATAAAAAGTAATAGATACTTTTAGTTACTTAATTTACATATTCTAAAATTAACTTGGAGTATTTAATCTAAGCTAAAGAAAAGTCCTAGAGCAAAGCTGGGATAGATTTTAGTGATTAATGATATAGAAGGTCGAAAGTACCTTACTATCTGCTTAGCGGAATTAAATATCAATTTTCGGAACGCACAAAGGTAAGCCATAAACAAGCTAGAAAATTGAACAAATGAAAGAAACAACTTGCAGCTGCCTACTTTATGCAGCAAAATCACAATCAGGGTGAACCTTCTACCATTCATGGATTGGTTGCTTCTGCAAATGTTATTTATAATGTGAATAGGTAGGCGGCACGCTCATGTCAGGTACTATAACTTGGTTTCTATGTTTAAGAAAATACATGTGTGGAAACAGGGCCACCCTCACTATCATTAGTGATAGACTCTTTCTTTTTTTTATTAAATAATTTTTTAACATTAAATTAAAAAACAATAACTTTATTGTATTTGTATATAAGAAAAGAACTTTATTTTGTACAACTGTTTGTATGGATGCATCTGGCAAATTGGTTTAGTCTTTTCCATTTTCCTTGCAATATGGTAGATGAAGGGAGTGGATGCTTGCATTTGTTTCCTAAGGTTTCCTTCCTGTGTAAAATGCATTCTTCACAAAGCATTCAGACCTAAGGTTTCCTTCCTGCATCTGGCAAATCGGTTTAGTCATTTCCATTTTCATTGCAATATGATAGATGAATGCAGTGGATGCTGCATTTGTTTCCTAAGGTTTCCTTCCTGTGTAAAATGCATTCTTCACAAAACATTCAGACCTGACTATTATAGTGTTAAGGTGAAAATTATATGCAATAACTGACAGTATCTGAATCAAATCATGAATATGTTTTTATTATAGGAGCTTGGGTTAGTCCCCCTGAATATTTGTTACCCCTTTTTCCTGTTATTAATTTTGCAGTGATGGCAATATAGATTCCATGGAAAGATCATGGGTTGAATTCAGTGGAATTCTCACACAGCATGGCTATAACAGCAGCAGCAATAGTAACAATAGTAGCATAAGTTCCATAAGCAGTACTTCGAGTGATAGTGTGACTACAGGAGCTCGTGACCTAGAGGCAGATGCAGATTCGTCATGCAGACAGTCTGGCCTATCTTCTAATGATCAGATGGAGATTGATTGCCTAAAACTGGTGCTCTTTTATCTACTTTGCCTAGTTACTTTTGTCTGAGTTTTTATCTGTTCTTGGTGAATCTAAATGCTTGTGTTAATTTTGGATGGGAGGAAGGTATTATTCATGCAACCATGAAACATCCGCCCGAAGATTCGCTGGCTTTAGATGTCCTTGTCTTGTTATACTTTTATCAACTAAGGAATGCAGAAGCTTGTAAATATTCTATGTTCCTGCCATCCTTTTCTAAAGCTTAGATTTGTATGTGAAGTATCTTGGTCTGGAAATAACTCCTTTTCCTCATTTTTTTTCTATCATGAATGGTGTCTGATTGGTAAATGTGACTTCCTTGTTCAACTTTGCTTTTTGACTTGTAAGTTTTTTAAGTACTGCAATGTTCATTTCAGTTGCTGAACGATGATACCTTCTCTTTTAAATTGTTCATATGATTGGACTGGAATGGGCTCCTTTCCTCACCCATGTTTAAGAAATATTTAAGATTTGCCGTATGACATTTGAACATGGAGCTATTATGACCCTCTTTGAATCAAATTAAAATAAGTACTTAGTGTTATTCCTTATAAACTAATGTACTCTTTCGCGCTCATTAGAATAACTGGTCGAAAATTCTGTGCAGGGTTCCAAGCGTCCTCGAATTGGGATTACAGAGTCATATGGTCAAGCAGTTACAGTTATGAATGCTCCATCTCAAGATGCATACAAGTCAAATATTGGGTCCATGGAAGTTAACAATTCAGCCATTACAGGCATCGGAAATGACCAAATTGGATCTAATTGGGATTGGGATGATGATGACAGAGGAATTGTCATGGATTTCCAATCTCTTCTCTCCGAATTTGGAGATTTTGGTGACTTCTTTGAAAATGATGTACTTCCATTTGGGGAGGTAATTTCTAATCTTAAATAGATACTTAAAAACATATATGGCATTTTGTTTTTCAAGAAAAAAAAAACACATGGCATTTTGTTAGATTTTTTGGTCATTTGTTAGATTCTTGTACCATTTTGCCGTAAATTATCTTGGTACAGAAATGGTGAATTCTTAAATGTTAATTCTATTAAATGGATAGACATTTGTTGGTCTTAGCTGTTCGGTTCAAGCTGTACACTTCATCTGAATTGGACAAGAAAGCTATTTCAAGTAAATGTATTTAATGTACACTTCTTTTTAAGCTCATTATTTGAAGTTACAGCTGGTGTAGGCCTCCTTTCTAATCTTCCCAGTAATATGATTATTATTCTCATCATGGTCTTTCTTTTGTGAAGCCCCCAGGAACTGCAGAGTCATCAGCAATTATGTTCGCTGCTCCAGATTGTGGAGATGTAGGAAACAGTCCGGTTGGGGTAATGGATATTCCTGATCCTATGGTTATGCCTGTGGGTCTTCCTTCCTTTGATAGCTTTAGCGCACCTCCTCCAGTGGCCGTAGAGGAATGTTTGAGCAAAAGCCAAGAGGTCACAAGCAGTGCCGTGATATCTGGTCCCTCGAACCATACTCCAGCTTCTTTCACTGGTGAGTTTGATCATATAATGAAGGCTGAAGCGCTGATGACTTTTTCAGCAGAATATGGAGCTGTTGAAACTCCTGCAAGTGATTCCTCATCAATTTTCAGAAACCCATACCTCCCTAAATCTCGTAAAGTGGAGAGTTCTAATTCAAGCCCAAATATTTACATATATGGTGCAACACCACCATCTTCTCCATTTTTGGATGGATTGGATGAGAAGACTGGCATGCCTATGAGTCTTAAAGCACACTCTGCAGGGAACGATTCAAGTTCCATTCTCCAACTGAAGAAATATTACACTCATGTGGAAACCAGGAAAGATAGATGTGACAGGAGATTGCTCACCAATAATGATGGCGGTGGTACAAATGAGTTGTCAGGAACATCTCAGTTTGCTAATTTTAATTCAGTGAACACACTTAAATCTGCTGACAGGAAAATGACACAAGGCACTTTTGGTGGAGAAGATATCCATCTATCTATGAAGACTCTGTTTGCAACTGAAGTCGAATGTGCTATGTTCCAAGCTTCCATGTTGAGGATGCGGCACATACCATTATCTAGGCATACAGGAAGTTCTGTTTTAAACCAGCTTCCTGGTGACCCTAGTATTATGACAGACAATGTATCTAGCAGGTATGAGGTGAAAAAGAAAGAATCTATACCTGTCAGAATTGCTGGTGATATTGATGGAGGAATAATAGATGGGCACCTTAATGCTCCTGTTGGGGTATGGCGCTCTGTTGGAGTTCCAAAAGTTTTGAAGCCTGCAACTTCGCCGAGTATTGAAGCTAGCTCGTCCTTAACACATAATTCATTTAATGAGGAAAGTATCTTGTCTTATGGGCAAAGGAAACCACTTCAGGAGCTTCTTGACGGCATTGTGTTACTGGTCCAGCAGGCTACTTCCTTTGTTGATCTGGCTCTGGATGCAGATTGTGGTGATGGTCCTTACAGTTGGCTTGCATTACAAGAGCACTGGAGGCGAGGATTTTGTTGTGGGCCTTCCATGGTCCATGCAGGTTGTGGAGGGGCTTTGGCTTCTTGCCATTCTTTGGACATTGCTGGTGTGGAGTTAGTAGATCCACTTTCTGCTAATGTGAGCTTTTCTTTATGATCCAGATTGCTATTTACATTAATATCTATGGCACTATCACCTGTAGCAGTAAATTTCCTATAGTATAGCTGATTGTTATCATGTGAGAATCATATTGAAATCTGATCCTTTGACTGTGACTGACCATGTTTGTGTGGATTTAATTTACCCAAAATGCTTGGACATTTTCTCCAATAATAATCCTTATGGAAAGAATGTTTTTGTTTTCAGATTCAAGCTTCATCTGTAATCAGTTTGCTGCACTCTGACATCAAATCAGCCTTAAAATCTGCATTTGGCAGTTTGGATGGTCCTTTGTCTGTCACTGACTGGTGCAAAGGCCGTGTTCAATCAGTTGATGTTGGACCCTCTGCTGATGGATCATCTGCCGAGTCCAATATAAGTGAATGCCGAGAATCTTCGAGTACAATAACTCTCTCCGTGGGGGAAGCAATGAGTCCATCGCAAACTTCTGTTAGTGGGTCATCTGTCCTTAAAGGTATGTTTACACCCTAACACATTATCTTGGTGAGGTTCTGAAGACATTTGACACACCAAAGAGGTTTCTCAATTGATGCAGTGACTGGTGCAATGGATGGAGGTAAAGTTGATGAGTCTGAGCAACAACAGTGCACCAGGCTAAGACCAACTCTATTTGTTCTTCCGTCACCAGCAATACTTGTTGGGTAAGTGGCCTCCATCTGTGACCAATATGTAACTTTTGCATCAAGGTCTATTACATTAAATATCAAATGGCCTAAAAGAAATATTTAGTTTTAGGCAAAGCACCATACTTCTTGTCTATACCTCAATTGTTGACTAAATTAACTTTTACAAGACATTGACAGCTCAAATTATGCATTTAGCTTTGCTTGTGGAACCTGAGGGCTTTCAGTTAATGGAAGATGGCTAGAGTTGTCCAAAGCTGAGTCAACCCTATGAACCCACCCAACCTGATTTGACAAAAAGTAAACAACTCAAACCTGCCTGACTTGAAACCTGAAATGACCTGAGAGGCTATCCGATAATTCACTTAATAAATTTGACAAAATATGAAAATTAATAATTAATAATTATGATTAAAGTGGAACAAAATAAATTATTTCTATCATTTCATATTTGAATTTTATTATATGGTTATAAATTGGTAACTTAATTGTTTTACTTAATGATGATTTCCTTTGCCAAAAATAGTTTATTATACCAACTTAACTATGTATTGACTATTGGCAACCTAATCCGTAACTCCATGGTTACTTAGTACATTATTAGTTAGTTATTTTAATTTTAAAATTATATAGATTCAAATATAACTAAGGTTTATTTATAAATGACACTAACACATCTAATTAATATAATTATGATTCGTGATAACAATTACTACTGGTTGATAAAATCCTAAATATTGATTTGAATAAACTGAATTTATTTAACTGTTGAAAATGAATTTAGAAATGAACTGAACCAACCCATAAAACACAACGTACTGTATTTGGAAAACCCAAACCCAAATGACCTGAACCTGAAGGACTGAAGGCCAAACCCAAACCTGAAAGACCCGAAACTCAAAATGGTCTGAGCCCAAATGCCCATAAAGTTTCTTTGATCTAAACTGTGACCTGACCCCAAACCAACCCAACCTGAAACAAACCTGACTTGCCTGATTGAAACCATTAGATAGCTCTAAAGTATGTTTTATTGTCTGATATTCTAGCAATCCAGCAGTGTCCTTCCTGATGCACACAGGCCATTAGCTTCCTCTGACTTCAAATGGAAAATTTGTTTGATAAATGATGAGGAAAACCCCCAAAAAAAATTGTCTATTCTACATTGAAAATTATTGTAGCTGCTTATATTGATTTATTTGGATTCTTAAACTATCTCTATGGGTGAGATTCATTTTTAAAGAGGCTCTTTCTGCGCTAGAAGTTTATATTCCCTTAGATTTTCTTGAGCAGAAAAATATTTTTACAATCATAGTTAGACAATTCAGTTTGGCCATTATTTTTTCACAATCATAACTTTTTATATTAACCAAATGTTAATCAACAATCCAAGCATGGTATTGACTAAATCAATCTTAAGAGACACTGAAAGGTTCTTAATGCTTTAATTATCAAAAAGGGGTTGGAGGGGAAGAAATAATGTTGTATAACAATAAATATATATAATCTGGTGGTATTGACTTATCTGGTCATGGTTTTTTATAGTCTCTTTCTCTCTCTGCCCCACTATTCGGTTTAGTATAGCTTATCCGTATACTTCTTTGATGCCAATGCCACCATTAAGTTCTTATATGAGCTTTTATGCTAGTGGGTTTCATGAGGGTAATAGGTATTAGCGTAGATGTGTGTTATAGTAAGGTATCTGTTAAGATATATCGACCAGTTGAATTTGTTGAGATATCAAACTTATTGTGTTAAAAAGTACATTACATATACTGCATACTTGCAACTGCTATTCGAACAGTTGATGGCATGTGAGCATAAATATAGTTACTCCAAGTGTATTTCAACTAAATGAAATTGCACATTAGTTAGTCTTTGCAGTTAAGTCTATTAGCTATGAAATATAAGCAAGTGCAAATGATGATTTCTCCTACAGGTACCAGGATGATTGGCTTAAAACTTCGTCAAACTCTTTGCAGCATTGGGAAAAGGCTCCCCTTGAGCCATATGCTCTACCAAAACCTGTAAGATTCATGACATGGCATGCTGCTACGAAGCAGACCACTTTTTATGTCACCATGATTCTAGAAGTTGCTCTTATACTAACTTGAATTTTTGGCTCTTGAAAATTTATTGCAGATAAATTATTCTGTTATATGCCCCGATATTGATCCCCTTACTTCCGCTGCTGCTGATTTCTTTCAACAGCTAGGGACTGGTTAGTATGGGATTTCGGTGCATTTTTTTATTTTTCCTGACATTGGCTACCTTTTTAATTTAATATATGTTAAGGCTATGTCTCAATATTTCAATGCAGCCACTGTCTTTTACTTTTTTGCATGCCTAGAGGAAAAGAGTAGGTTATATGTTTCTTTTAGCGTAGATTTATCAACCTGTCATGGATATTGTTGGGAAGCATAACTGACTAACCAAAAAATTATTGATAGGGAGAAAGTAATGGTTTTAGAGTTGCATGTGTTGACATGAGGAGTGTCATTTTGCTGCTTAGGATTATTTTGATCCTTTGTCTTCATACAAATTGAGTCTTTCAAGCCCTGTCATTGATCCTGATGCAGTTAGCTTTTACCAAGGATTTCTGCATCATTGGCTTTTCCTTTTCTTAAGTGTTACCAACACTTAAGATCTTGTAGCATCTGGTATCACACAAAGTTGTAGTTATTTTGATGGTAATTAGGCAGTATTGCCTGTGATTAGCGTTTGACTTCCATCCAAGTAACCCTAGTGAACACATTGATACTGACTGCTAATACCTTTTATTTCGTATATTATAAGCATCTTATATTTTTTATGTAAAACCGTACCTTTTGTTTTGGTCAATACTATTTCTATTTGGCGGTCATAGTCCCTCGACCCCAATGGTAATGAGTTTAATCCTTATACTTTTTTCAAAACAAAATTGGAGGACAATTTGGTAGTGCTGTTAAATTCACCCACATGGCCTTCTTGTTGGATGCCAATGTGAATTTTATCAGCCATATCGCACACCTTAGTGCAGCCTATATTTTAATTGAAAAATAAAATTAGTTTTTCTTAGAATCTAAAATATGTTGATTCTTATTCAATTATTATTAAAATAGAATAGCATTTTTCAGAGTACTTGTAAAATAATAATAATCGACCTCATCATGCCCTGTCATCGAAATTAATGGTAATTTAACGCCATTGTTTTTTTCCTTAAAATTTGAGTACTATACTTGCTGGATTGAAATATGGAAGGACCAAATACAAACCTTGAGAGCCCCCCACCCCCGCTTTTTTGGTTTTGATCGTTGTCTAATTGTTTGTTTTTCCTCAGTATATGAGACGTGCAAATTAGGAACTCATTCACCTCAGAGTTTGGGAAACCAAATGGAGATAGACTCTGGGAAGTGGTCTGCTTCTGGCTTTGTCCTACTTGATTGTCCGCAATCAATGAAGATAGAAAGCAATAATGCATCGCTCCTGGGATCAATAAGTGATTATTTTCTTTCTCTATCAAATGGTTGGGACCTGGCTTGCTATCTCAAGTCCCTTTCTAAGGCACTTAAAGCGTTGAAGCTCGGTCAATTTTTGTCTACAAACCAGAAGGAAGGGATAAGCGGCCCTTGCATGGTAAGTGGATTGGCCTTGTATTTGAATATACTTAAATGGTTCTGTGTACATTTTCCTTATTTGACAATTGTTGGAAAAGACAATTTGGTTTTCTTCCTTCCTATATTTTATTAATTAGCAGAGAGCAATGTGAGAAATTGATAATTTACCCTTATGATATTTTCCTGTTTTGGTTTATATATTGTGGATTGTCAAGATCCATATATGGTCAATATTTGCCCTACTTCGTGGAGTGCTTTAATTTGTTCCTGTGATTGGAGACTTTTTCTCTCAAAATATTTACCTTCTGTAGACATAATTATTATGTTTTGCAAACATGGTTGGTTCCTCACTAATATATTCCACTTGCTTAGTTGTTTTCTTGTGTTATCAACTTCTGTTATCCCATTTATAACCATTTTTATTGCATTGAATACTTAACACAGTTATCAGAAGCTGGTAGGATTTATAATGCACCTTCCGTTTCTATTTGTCAATTCATGTTGGAAAAGCGCCAGATCTAAGATATATGTTGACTGCAATGATTTTAAATGTTTTCCCTAGCTATTATGGCGTACTTCTTTCTTCTTCGTCCTCTTTTTTGTGTTGTATCTAGTAGGAGTAGCTTGTAATTAAGTTAGAAATCCAGTAGAAATTTCAACATAGATATCTGCTTCTGTTTGTGAGATTAACAAATGAGATCATCCAAAATATCCTTTTTAAGACAGGGAGCTATACTTTAGCATTATATACTATTTGTGTCACTCCATAAGACAAGTTGTTTAATTAAATCTGGGATCCACCCTGAAGCAGAATTATCATTAGTGCTGCTTACCTTCACTGTTTGACAAAATCCATTATCTGACTGTCTGACAAACTTGCTTTATTGTTGCTTAATGTTTGCAATAATTGCGAAACTATTTCTTACTACCTATTGTGTTGGCCTTGTATTCAGGTTATATATGTGGTTTGCCCCTTTCCTGAGCCTACTGCAGTCCTGAAAACGGTCATTGAATCTTCTATTGCTGTTGGATCAATTATTCTGCCCTCAGATAGAGAGAGGAGATCTGTACTGCACAGTCAGGTGGGAAAGGCATTAAGCAGCTCAGCAGCTTCTGATGAAGCTTCAATATCCAATATTCCGGTTGTTTCAGGGTTTAGTGTTCCTAAATTGGTACTGCAGATTGTTACAGTGGATGCCATTTTTAGGGTTACAAGCCCACCTTTTAATGAACTTGTTGTTCTTAAGGAGACTGCTTTCACTATATACAACAAAGCTCGGCGGATTTCACGAGGATCTGTGAATGATGTCCTGTCATCATCGTTTTCTAATAGATCTCATTCTGTCTTGACTCCTATGACATCTATCCCTGGAATGTGGAATTCTCGTATATCAGGATCTTCTCTACCTAGAGAGGGTGAAATTGATTCCAGCTTGAGGGCTGGTGCTTGGGACAATTCATGGCAAGCAACAAGGACAGGAGGATTAAGTTGTGATCCAAACAGAAATGGTGATATCTACTATCAAGATGAAGTTCGCTACATGTTTGAACCACTTTTTATTCTTGCAGAGTCTGGTTCTGTGGAATATGGAGTTTCACCTACGGGTTTTGGTAATTTAGCCTCTGAAACTTCAAAGACAGTTTCAGATGAAAGCAGTGGAGGTTTCATGCAGAATGCAAATTCAACTGGAAGTATTGATCCTGGCTCAGGCTCGCAGTTTGATATGTCAGAGCCTGATGCGCTTAGTTCTGGTAGCCACAAGACTCCAAGCTTACATTGCTGCTATGGGTGGACAGAAGATTGGCGATGGCTGGTATGCACATGGACGGATGCAAGGGGGGAATTGCTTGACTGCAACATATTTCCATTTGGTGGAATTAGCAGTAGACAGGACACAAAAGGTCTTCAGTGCCTTTTTGTACAAGTTCTTCAGCAAGGCTGTCAAATACTTCAGACATGTGCTTCTGATACTGGTATTATCAAGCCTAGAGACTTCGTGATCACTCGCATTGGAAATTTCTATGAGCTTGAATACCTAGGTATATCAGTTTGGATCATTCTATTGCAGTTTATAATTTATTTTCAGCTCACAGGCAGACAATTACTGGTTATAGCCATTTTGTAGTTTAGGCCATCAGTAACATTTACAACTCCTTTCTGCTATATAAACTCTACTTCTCTTTGTTGTTTTTTGCTTGCAATTATTTGTTTTGCCTATTAGTTACTTCTAAGGGTGCATTATACTGCAGTTCTCCATTTTGTTTCTCTTTAGTCGGCATTGATGTTGTGTTTTTCTTTTGCTGTGGCTGAAGAGTGGCAAAAAGCTATCTATTCAGTTGGCGGATCTGAGGTAAAAAAATGGCCTCTACAGCTGCGCAGATCTGTTCCTGATGGTATGCCTGCTAGTACAAATGGAACTTCTCTGCAGCAGCAGGAGATGAGTTTGATTCAAGAGAGAACTCTGCCTTCCTCACCTAGTCCATTATACAGCCCCCACACAAAGACTGGCTTTATGAAAGGTGGTTTAGGGCAACCTGCTGCAAGAAAGCAGCTTATGAGTGGACATACGATAGTTGATAACTCGAGGGGATTGCTTCAGTGGGTGCAGAGTATTAGTTTTGTTTCAGTTTCAGTTGACCATTCTTTACATCTAGTGCTCCAAGCAGATGGAATATCTCCTGGTTAGTTATCAATCTCTTTTGGTTAATTCTGTTATTCATGATAATAGATGATGCTTTAAATATCTTCGTTTATATTTAACATGTGGTACTTGAGTTGAAAACTTGGATGCTTAGTTGATAAAAAAAAAGCATACCATGATCAGATTGAGTTGTTTGGAGACATTCGACCTCTATTCAAATGTTCTCAATAGTCTTCCACAGATATTTTCATCAGTTTTAGGTCAACTGAGCATCAGAAGTCATTTATTTCATGTCACTTGACATCTAAGAAATGTGAAAAGCAATGAGGAAATAAATGTTAAAATGAGATGTATATTTATATTTTTGTGAAAATGAGATGTATATGTATGATTTGATTTATTTATTTATTCTTGCTAAGATTATTTCATTGTGTACCAGGAACTCATGGTGTGGGTGGTATGGGCCAATCAAGCTACATAGAAGGGTTCACTCCTGTAAAATCTCTGGGTTCAGCATCTGCTTCTTACATGTTAATCCCATCACCAAGCATGCGCTTCCTACCCCCAACACCTCTTCAACTTCCAATATGTCTCACTGCTGAATCACCTCCACTCGCTCATCTTCTTCACAGCAAGGGCTCTGCAATCCCCCTTTCTACCGGTTTTGTGGTTTCAAAGGCTGTGCCTTCTATGAGGAGAGATTATAGGAATTACACAAAAGAGGAATGGCCTTCCATTCTTTCGGTTAGTCTCATTGATTATTATGGGGGTAATAATGTTAGCCAAATGAGAGGAATTGGTAAGCAGGCAGGAAGTAGTCTGAGCTCTGAAGCTAGAGATTTCGAAATTGATAACCATTTGATTTTGGAGTCTGTTGCAGCAGAGCTTCATGCTCTGTCATGGATGACAATCAGTCCAGGATACTTGGAAAGGCGAAGTGCGCTGCCGTTTCACTGTGATATGATTTTGAGGCTGAGAAGATTGCTTCATTTTGCAGAAAAAGAGCTCTCTCGACAGCCAGACAAGCCACAAGTGTAAGAATGACCAAAAACTTAAAGCTCCATGCTTGCTTGATGTCTATACTTGATTGTAAAATATATTCCAATATTTATGTTATATATATTAATCGGTGGTTTTAGCTTCCTAGCTGTGAATTTCCTAGAAGGAAAAAAGAATAGGTAGATTTTAGAAATCTGTAAACTTAGGATGGCTGTACTCAAATCGCCTAGGTGAAGATTTGATACGCGTAGGCAAAGTGTAGAAGAGATGTTCGTTCGCATCCATATGTTCAATTTTGTCTCTCATTCCTGTATAATATTAAACCAAATAAAAAACAAAATTCAATTAAGTCTCAACTTTCTTTTTCTGTTTCATTTTTCCTTTTTTCCCCCAAAAAAATTGTATTATTTCGTTTACCACCTCCTTGTCAACGTATTCTTATGTTCCTGTCAACTTTTGCGGACTCTCTCATTATCTATGGAATATGCTAGGCCCGCACTTTTGACTAATAATGGAAACAATAAGGAGAAGTGACCACGGAACCGAGGTCACAAGAAACTAGTCAAAATCGCTAAAAAATTTTAAAATTTTTTTTGAACCGAATCAGAACCTTTGTTGGTAAGGTTTCTGGTTAGGTTCCAGATATATTGAATCGGAATCGTTAGGTTCCAGATATATTGAATCGGAATCGAAACCGTCCACATTTTAATTATTTTTATTATTAATATATTTATAAAATCTATAATATATACTAGTTTTCTTAATTAATTTCCTTAATTTAGTGGTAATAGACATTATATTTGATATTTACTTATATATATTATTTTTTTAAACATAAAATTAATTAATTAATTAAATATTACATTACTTTTTAAAAATATTTTCTAAATAAAATCGAATCATAAATTGTCGGTTCTGGAACCGAAACCAGAACTTTATTTAAAGGTTAAAGTTCCGGTTCCAACTTTTCAAGAACCTGAACTATCGGTTCAAAACCGAAACCGAATCGTAATCACCTCTAACAATAAGTATTAAAATAATAATTGAAGGTTTGTGCAAAATAATAATAACGAGATGGGTAGCCCACGCTGGCGCGTCGGGCGTCTTTTTATTTTATTTTTTTATTTTCTTTGTTCTCCGTGTAATTCATCCTTGAATCAAATATGGTTTTGTTGGTCTTTTCTATATTTAATACATAAATATAGTTTCTTTCTTATCTAGTCTTATTTCATTCGACAATCATGTCCTGTTTTTAGCTCTTGCTCTTTTGACATTTGGAAATCAGTAAAACAATTAGAATGATGGTTATATAAAAGTCCAATGATAAGAATGATGGTTCTTATCAAATATGGTATGGTATGCTACGGCTACCTCTAATGATCTTATGACTCTGAGTATCCAATGAGCTCTTGGATTTTAAGTCTTTGATAGGTTAATTATAAATTTGAATAGCTTTAACCATGAAATTGTATATGTAATGGAATGATTGTTAATTATTTACTTAAAATAAAATATCATTCAATCCTTGAATCAAATATGGTTTTGTTGGTCTTTTCTATATGATGGTTATATAAAAGTCCAAAGATAAGAATGATGGTTCTTATCAAATTGTATATGTAATGGAATGATTGTTAATTATTTACTTAAAATAAAATATCATTCAACACTTAAAATGAATGAAAGTTGAGTAGGAAAAACGATTGTATCATTTTTCTTTTTAATCATCTTTTTTATAATTTTCTTGTCTAATCAAAAAAATGAGGATGAAGGGGAATAATAGGTATATAGGCTAATGTCATCAGTAGGCTTGAATATTGAGAAGCATAATTCCCTTTTAATCATTTTTTTTTTCTAATCTTCTTGTGTAATAAAAAAAATTGAGGATGAAGGGGAATAATTAGGTATTAATTAGCTATTATTCCCTTTTAATCATATTGAATTTATTCATTATTAATTAGATAATAATTAGCTATTAATTAGATATAGTATAATGGATTAAGGAGGGGCTTTAAATTAATATGTTAGATGTGAGAAATTACCAAAATGGGGCGATAAGGTGGCACCAGGTTAAAAGTTGAAAGGACTTGTTAGTAATTTCCATAGGGGACAAAAATAATATATAGTATATATAATAATAATAATAATAATAATAATAATAACTGAAAGAGAATTGATAAAGACAGCCAGACTCGAAGCAACCCATCAAATAGTTCATCAAAATTAACAAAAGGTTGAAATAATAGCCAAGTTGCTTCACAGACAGGTTGTCGAGAGGCCATTTCAATGTTAGAACCTCATGATGGGCTGATTTATTTCGAATAAGATTAAGTTATAAATATAAAAATTCAACATTTCTTTATCCTTAGTTCAGTTCATTATGTTAGAACCTCATGATGGACTAACTTATTTCAAACAAGATTAACTTATGAATATACAAAAAAAAAAAAATCAGCATTTCTTTATCTTAGTTTTAGTTCATTTTGGTACTATCACTCCAATTAATAGCAGCAATGTGAATCTTTAAAATAACTAGTCTTCATTTGTATCTTTAAAAGATAACTAGTCTTCATCTTCACGTGCGTTGCACGTGTTCAATGTATTTAAATTAAATGAAAATTATAATTTTAAACAAACTATCAATCTTAAACAAACAAACAAATACATATATATATATATATGTTTTAAAAAATTATCATTATTTTGAATTTAAATTCTTCATTAATTGTATTTTGTCCATTCATATATTAATTAAATTGAGGTTTATATATTGAACCAATGTTATAAACTCATATGGTTTTTGAAGTTTATGAAATTTAAATCGATGATTGCAAATATTGATGGAATAATTTATATATACATATGGTCTTGTTATCAAAGTTTCAAAAGAAATTATCCCATTAAATCAAAATATTAACAAAATATTAATTTGGTGTTTATACATTGAATCAATGTTATATAAGCCCATATGTTTTTTGAATTTAATGAAATTTAAATTGATGGACATTACAAATATTGATAGAATAATTTGTATACATATAGGGTCTTATTATCAAAGGAACAAAAGAAATTATCTCATCCAAAACAAAATATTAACAAAATAAAATACCAAATTAAACCGGTAGCATTAGCGAGGGTTACATTTATCAAGTATTAATTGAAATTAATGAAAATTACATTTTCTTCAAAAAAAAAATTAAGTAAACTAAAATAATTGCACGTTATAAAAAACTTTAAAATTCTTGTTAAAAGTAAAGAATACATTTTGATCAAAATAAATAAAAATGTAAAAGTTTAAACAATGGCATTTAGCCATCGGGCATTTGGCCTAGTGGTAGAGTACTGGACTCTTAGTTCCAGCCTACTTAGACCATAGGTCTTGGGCTCAAGTCTCACGGAATGTGATTTTAGTTTGTTATTTATTTGTTTGTGTATTTGGATTGTAGTTAGTTTCTAGTTTGGGTTAAATTCTCATTTAGATATTTGTACATAGAGATTTACTTGGATTGTAATGATATTTCACTTGTATTTGTTGGGGAACGGGTTCGTTAGCTCATAAATTAGCTTTTTTCGGTAATGTAACTAATCATGTAGCGGTGTACGAGTCTTCCTATGCGTTTATAACCCTAATCTCTTTAAAAATTAATTAAAAAAACAATGGCATTTAAGAAATATATTTAAAAGAAAATTCTAATATACATAAGTTTTGAATTAAAATAGTAAAATGGTAAAAAAAATAAAATATTTATAAAGATATTAGATTTAATTAAATAAAAATGGAGTTTTTAGTACAGTAAAACTATAATAGTTTAGACAATGACATTATATATTCGAAAAATAAGGTTATAATCGTCGATTCAAAAATTTTACAACATTCGTATTTTTATATATAGTATAGATAACTACATTAATTTTCAGTGACATATAACAAGCACTTATATAATTATGTGAACATTCAATGATATATCCTTTTTTTTTGCTCAAATAAAAACCTAGAAGTGAAAAATAATTGTAATAATATTTCTTGTCCCTGATTAACTATCTATTTCAACCAGGCCACGGAGGGTAAAAAATGTTATTAAAATTATAAATTTTATATTATCTCTAAAAAACATATAAATTTTATAGTAACTATTTTGCTCCAATTTTCTGTTTTGACCCTATTTCTTTCTCCAATATTATTAGTACTAGATTGTCTGTGTTAGGGATGCAACCGGGTAGGGTACTCGCGAATTTTGAGGTACCCGTATCCTAACCTTATAATTTTTTATGGTACTCGAACCCTATAAATACCCGGTTAATTTTCAAAATCACTACCCGTACCCAATCTGTATAAAATATCTACTACCCGTTAACTACCTGAACCCGATAGAAGACCTGAATATTTTTTTTGCATTATAATTAAATAATAATAAATTAATTAAAATTAAATGAGTAAATTAAAATTAACTTGTATTATTATAAAAAAAAAGTTAAAAGTTATATTTTTAACCATAAAATAATTTTAATTAAGTTGGTTATGAGTAATTTTTAAGTAAAAATATAATATATAAATAAAAGTTTCATATTAAAATAATTAATTAATAAACGGGTTTGGATAATGGGTACCCTAAGGTAACTACCCGAACTCGTCCCGAGTGCTAAAACTACTACTCGTACCCTACCCTAACCCGATTATATAATATCATAACCCTACTTAATCGGGTCAGGTAGTGCCGGGTACCCTATTATCTACTACCCATCTGCATCCCTAGTCTGTTTTATGATAATTACATATATGATATTTATCCCTAGTGATGACTTTCTATTGTTCATTGGTATTAAGCTGACAAATTGTTGCTAAAAACAAGACAAATGGAGCAACATGAATGGTTGGTTCTTTTATCTTTTTATTTTTCCTTTATTTTCTTTGGGTTTTTCTGGTTTGCTCTCTTATCTCGCTTTTGGTCTACTCTCCTGTTTTTCGTTTACTGAGTTTGGATCTTTTTGTTTGCGCTTTTGCATGGATGGGTTAATAATTTATTCCAGCGAAAATTACATTCCTCCTGACTCCCGTTTTAACCATGAACCAAAGGGGAGGTCACATATAAACAGTTCATTGACACTATTTGCTCGACACTAGAAATTGAATCCCTAATGATGACTTCATTTTCTGGCCAAAAAAAACGATGACTTCATTTTCTGGGAAAAAAAATGATGACTTCATTTGGTATTTTAACACAAAATAACAGTGTAGTAAAGAGGAAACATTAAAACATTTTGAATGTAGCTAGAGCTTTAAAATTTCAAGCAAATTTACCTATTGCATTCTGGGGTGAGTGTGTGCTACATGCTGTTTATCTAATAAATAGAATTGCTACTCCAGTATTAGAAAATATTTCTCCTTTTGAAAAACTGTATAATAAATCTCCAGACATTAATATTTCGAGAATTTTTGGAACACTTGCTTTTGCTTCTAACCATAATAACATCAAAAACAAATTTGACAGTAGAAATATAAAAAGCATGTTTATAGGATTTGCTCCTGGAGTGAAAGGTTACAAATTGTTTGATTTACAACTCAAAAAGATCTTTATTTCTCGAGATGTTTTTTATGAGAATATCTACCCTTTTTCTGCAAATGAAACTCAGACTGACAAAATGCAGTTAATGAGGCATAATTTCGTAGAAGAATTGGTATTACCTATTTTTGACAAATCTGCAGATTTTGATAATTTTAATGGAGTGGTTGCTAGTGGTGATACTACTACTGATCCATCAACTTCAAATCAACAAGTAACGGCTCCTGATAATGATTCTAGCATTATGGATCATCAATCAACATTGCACCAGAATCAAAATGTTGTTGTTCCTGTTCTTGATGTTCATCCTCAGAACCCAGAAATTCAGATTTCATCTTCTCAAAACTCAAACACTGGAACTATTCTTCCAACTTCTTACATTCCACCTCAAAACAATGTCTCTACACTTGAACCAACAAGAAGAAGCACGAGACAGAAATTCAGACCTCCTTATCTCACTGCTTTCAGAACAAATTTCAAGTTTGCTCAAGTTCAAACTCACAGAACTAGTCCACGCACACTTGAATCTGTTTTCACATATGATAACATTGCCACTAAGCACAAGGTGTTTGCAACTGCAGTAGACAGTGATAAAGAGCCAACTACATGCAAAGAAGCAGCTAAGGATGAAAACTGGAAGCAAGCTCTGTCAGAGGAGCTTGCAGCTTTAAAAAAGACCAAAACATGGCAGTTAGTTGATCTACCACCTGGAAAACTGGCAGTTAGTTGATCTTGCCCGCGCGCGGCTTGTCCCAGGAGAAATTACACGTCAAAAAGCAAGATTGCCCGCGCGCGGCTGAGGGTTGGCCCGCTCGTGGGCTGTACCAGAAAATTCACGCCAATTTCAATCTCAAATTGCCTTAGTTAAATTCCATATTTGTGCTCCCAGCTTCTATTTTCCTTCAATTTGGTCCACTTTCTTCATTAAATCTCCAATTAAGCGTAAGAAAGAAAATCAAAGGAAATCAAGTATAAAATAATCAAGATTGCTAATAAAAACACAAAAAAATAACACCATTAATTATAAAAATATGGACTTATCAAATTCCCCCACACTTAGTTCTTGCTAGTCCCTTAGCAAGCTAAATTATAACTAAATCTAAAACATGATATTGATTCCACTTTCGTAGGTGTACGGCGGCACTTAGCACGTGACGCAAGCCTTTAAACCCCTACGTGAACATAATAGAGGAGTTATAGTCTCCTGAGGGTTTATCGATACCCACAAACATTGCTACATATGAAAGTTAGTTTCAAAAACAATTTAAGAACAATTTTCAAAAATTAATTTAAGTAAAGTAGGCTGGAAACTTCAAAGGGTTGGATACTTCTCAAAACAAGTCAATATCTAACAAAAGTAAAGCACAAATGGTTAGTTCATCATCCAAATCATTTGCCTCAAAAGAGTAAGAAGAAAACAAGTTTTTTAAGAGCTACTTACCATATGTTTGTATCTCATCTACATCTCCACTACAACCATATCAAACCACAAACCAAAATATATATGCATGTGTATGAGTCGAAAGGTCTTTATAAGGGTTGTAACGGGCCAAGGGACAGTGAGTTAAGAAAGAAAGGATAAGGAAAATCAAAGTATTCAAGAATATAGTAGAGTATAACCAAGATGGACTTAAAAATAATCAAAATAAAGCACAACTAATCCATCAAATAATCAAGAGCTTATTAAATTTGTGATAGCTCTTCCTTCATCACAACTCCACCAATTCTTTAAAATTCTTTATCTTTCTTGAACAAAATAGTGCCAATTTCTCTTGGAGTATTCCATTTTTCACTTATCATTTTTTTTTCATTTTTTTTGAAGAAAAACTCACTTACAAGAATTAGTTTTTAGGCACTTCACTATCCACCAACCCATTTTCACATTCTACTAGTTTCCCCCACACTTATCTTGATCTCAATCCTTCTTATCTATAACCAAAAATTATTAAGCACTAAGAATTGAAATCAACAATAAGGCTCAAGAATTTTAGCCTTTCACCATCTATTAGAACTAAAAATCAACAAGTTATGCTTTTACTAATTCATGAATAAGGGTATAACTTGTTTTTCAGGCTCGGGGTTCTTTGGGATAATGTGGTTAATCAAAGAAAAAGGCTAAATATATTTAATAAAGGCAACAAAGGGGCTACTAGTGATAATGTAAAAAGGGGTAGGCATTTTAAGACACTAACGATCCAAACAAACGCCTTAGTCATCCCCATACACAATACATATACATTCCAAACCAATCATACTACATTCCAAATTAGTCTCGAAGAGATTCGACACAAGTTCTAGAAATAGCAAAAACCAAATTTTTTTACCCAATTGACAAGCATCATCTTCATTTGACAAACTTTGGCAACCATTTGTAAAAATAGTTAAAATAATGACAATATTGATGATATCCAACTCTAGAAATTCTTAGCCAAAACCAAAAACAAATTTTTGAAAAATTTAAATAGGAACTACTAACATATTCCTTAATGCAAATGCAATGCATGCAAACAAAAAGAGAATGAAAAATATGCAAACATAAACAAAAATGCAATTTTTTTTACCCTCTCCCCCACACTTAGAACATCATTGTCCTCAATGTCGAGAGAAAATAAAGATTTAATAAAATTATAAATGCAAAAAACACCCTCCCCCACACTTAAGCATGAAACTATATCATAAAAAAATAACATAAAGTTCAAAAGAGAATAAAGGAAAATCCCCTATGTCCATGCTAAGGTGATGTGAAGGTGTTGACTCCACTCATGCAACTATACCTACAAAAACAAAAGAAAATAACATAAAATTGTTAATAAAAAATAAGTTAGATGTTGGGTTGCCTCCCAACAAGCGCTTTTGTTTAACGTCGATGGCTCGACGGAGCTATGTTGCTACTCTTCATGATCCCAAAATCGAGAGTTTGCACTCATCGAATAACAATTATCATCATAGAGCAACTCATTTTTGTTCTCGACAAAGCCATATGTTGAAGAGTGGTTGTGAGGCCACCATTCAATTTCATCTTTGTAAACTTGGGCCTTGTTATAAACATTATCCCCTAGAAAAAATTTCTTCTCACCTACAAATTCAGACAAGCACGAAGGATTTAATTTATGATTAATTCCAATAAAATCATAATCCAAATAAGAAGAGAAAGAATTGAAATCAAGATCAGGAGGCTTATTGATAGGAGAAGCTGGCATCAAGCAATTTTGTCCAAAATCTTCTTGTTGTACTTGGTTATTAAGCTCAAAGAGTGGTGGAACACTTTTCTTATCTCCTTCTCCAATATGTTCTTCTTGGCCTGCACTTGTTAGTACCTTAACACAAGAATCCAAACTAGAAGTTTTCTCTAAATCATTAGTAACTAAATTGTCACTAGAATTAATGCAAGAACAAGAACAACCTCCATAAATTGGATATTGTGAATCATCAAAAATACTAAAAGTAATTTTCTCATCCAACACCTTAAATGTTATGGTACCTTTTTTAAGATCAATAAGAGTTCTAGCAGTGCGCAAGAAAGGTCTACCCAAAATCACAGGAAGTTTTACGCATTCCTCCATATCAAGCATAATAAAATCCACAGGAATATAGAATTTACCCACTTTAAGCAGAACATTCTCAATAATGCCTTCAGGATACCTGATTCTTCTATCTGCCAATTGCAAGATAATATTAATATCCTTCATCTCTAATCCAAGCTTCCGAACATGAGACAGTGGCATAAGTGAGATACTTGCACCTAAATCACATAAAGCTTTATTAATTTCATAAGAACCAATAGTGCAAGGTATAGAAAAACTCCCTGCGTCTTTAAGCTTTGGTGGAAGCTTATTTTGAATTAAGGCACTGCACTCCTCAGAAAGTGCAATAGTTTCAAACTCTTCAAATTTCTTCTTTTTGGATAAAATTTGCTTAAGGAATTTAACATAAGAAGGAACTTTTGCCAAAACCTCAATAAGTGGGATGTTCATACGAAGTTCTTTGAATATATTCAAGAACTTGTCAAACTCTTTTTCCAACTTATTTTGCTTCAATCTTTGTGGATAAGGAGGGGGAGGTGTGACTTCAGGTGGAGTTACCTTTTCGTCATCTTTCTCGTCAACTTTCCAAACCTTACCATCATCTTCCTCAATTCTCACAAACCTACCATTCCTTTTCTAAACTTTCACAACCTTACAATACTTCTCAAGCATGTTTTCTTCAAATCGCCCTTTGGAAAGCCTTTGTGGGTAAGGAATTGTTGGAACATAAGACTTAACAGGAGGAGGTGGGGGCAACTCATCTTCTTCATTAACAGGCTTGACTACTTTACCATTGCAGAGTGAAATAGCCATGACTGTTTCCTTAGGATTCACCTCAGTATTGCTAGGGAATTGACCATTAACTCTTTCGCTCAACTGCTTAGCTAATTGCCCTACTTGTACCTCAAGATTTCGAATGGCAGACTGGTTGGATTGTGCTATTTGCAAAGCATTCTGAGAAGTTTGTGCAGTAGCTTCATTCTTCTGCATGAATTGCATGAACATCTTTTCTAGTCTTTCAAATCTTTGGTCTGAAGGAGATGGTTGAGGTTGTGATGGTTATTGTTGCACAGGTTGTTGAAACTGTTGACTGGGCTGCTGATATCTAGGTTGACTCCCCCAAGAAGAATTAGGGTGATTTCTCATCCTTGGATTGTAAGTGTTGGAGTAAGGATTATTTTGCTGCCTTCCAGTATTAACAACAAATTGAGCCTGTTCCATCTGTGGATAATTAGAATTATCATGACATCATGAACACCAATCACAACTCACAGAAGGGTTAGAGGGGTTAGAGATAGCATTAATATTAGCTTTGTTCAACATGGTAACAATAGAATCAAGCTTAACATTAAGCATAGTAACACTATCTACCGAATGCAAACCTCTCTTAAATCCGTCCCTTTCCCCATAAAATTCTTCATTGTTGGATGCCACAGTTTCCATCAATTCCAATGCTTCAGTTATAAGTTTTCTCAATATTGCACCACCTGCAGCAGAGTTCAAATTGGATTTACATTGAGATAAGAGACCATTATAAAAAGTTTGTACCAATAACCAATCTGGAACTCCATGGTGTGGACATTTTCGTTGTAGATCCTTGAATCTTTCCCAGGCATCATGAAGCATTTCGTTGTCACGTTGCTTGAAGCTAGTAATATCGGTTCTGAACTTATTGGTTCTCTCAAGTGGGAAGTACTTTGTCAGAAAAGCTGTGGTAAGCTCATCCCAGGTTTTGAAGTGGCATGGAGGAAAGGAATTCAACCAAGTTTTCTCCTTGTCCCTAAGAGAAAAAGGAAACAAACGCAAACGAATTGTTTCATCAGTAACATTATGAATCTTTACCGTATCACAAATTTCCTGGAAATTTGTTATATGCAGCAAAGGATCTTCAGTAGGTCTTCCATCAAAAAGATTTTGTTGAACCATTGTGATGAGACCTAGCTTGATCTCAAAATTCTGAGCCTGAATGGTAGGTCTGGCTATGCTAGTCCGAGCATTTTTAATACTCGGGATAGCATATTCTCCCACAGGTTTGGTGTTTACAACTCCATCACCCATGATTTCTTTTTGTTTTGCTTTCTCTAGTCTTGTTTGTTTTCGATTGAATTTGCAGAGTTTCTTAATTTCAGGGTTGTACGGAATAAGAGCTTGAGAATCAGTGGTTGCTCTTGTCATACACTACCAGAAATCCAAGAAAAGAGAAGATTAAACGAAATAAAAGATAGAATAAATTAAAAATAGAAATTAAAGTGTTCCCCGGCAACAGCGTTGTCGCAACGTTCGGGTCTGAACCCTGCCGCTAACGACTTGGGAGGGAGTCGCCACTAATCAATTTTTAGGTGTGATTAGTCACCTGATTGACCTAGCTAGCTTAAATGTGATCCAAGGCTTGGCGAGGGACCCACTAAACCTATAGGTCTGGTTTTGTCACCTGAATCTAAGTCCGGGAGTCGATTACGTTTGGGGAAGAGTTAGCACCCCCAAACGCCCGTCAAGCGACGGTACCTCTAATCTAATCAAGATCTAATATGGGTCTTAAATAAAGGTTGCTTTTAATCCTTAATCCTATATTTTTTGTCTTTTCTTCGTTTCAGAAGAACTGAAACCTTTTATTCGAATGCTTTATCTTAAACTTTTTGTGTTTTCTTAAGTCTTTAAACCTTTTATTCTCTTGAATGCAAGAAACATGGCTAAACTGACCCTTTGTCCGAAAGGGTATTTTGGGAAATAGAATCTAAGTGTAGGAATGTGACGAAACTGACCCTTTGTCTGAAAGGGTATTTTGGGAATACTAAACTTAAGTGTAGGAATGTGACGAAACTGACTCTTTGTCTGAAAGGATATTTTGGGAAATAGAATTTAACTGCAGGAATGTGAAGAAACTGACCCTTTGTCGGAAAAGGGTATTCTGGGAAATTGAAACTAAATGCAAGAGTGTGACAAAATTAACCCTTTGTCCGAAAGGTTATTTTGGGAAAATTGAAACTGAATGATAGAAATGTGACAAAACTAACCCTTTGTCTGAAAGGGTATTTTGGGAACTTGAATCTAAGAGCAAGAATGTGAAGAAACTGACCCTTTGTCCGAAAGGGTATTTTGGGAAAACTAGAACCTAAATGCAAATAAAAAAATAACGCCTTCCGTCTGGGAAGGGCGTTTCGGGGAGTACAAGGAAAATTAGCACTTTTCGTCCGAAAAGGGCATTTTAGGAAAAAAAAACAGCAAGATTGAAAACTGAAGGAATTAGCTTTTGAGCCTTTGATCTTTTTTTTTTTTGAATTTTCGTTTAGTCGAGACAAACTCTTCTTTTTTGGATTTTAATTTTCTTTAGTTTATACTTAATCTATTACTTAAAATCCAACCAACTAACACAAATGCGTGTAATGCAAATGATGCGTGATATGATCTTTTTTAATTAATCGGTAAACGAAAATTTACTTGAAATTGACTCGGAGACCCTTCCCACGCATTATGGGGGTATCTCGAGAATAATCCAATCTCGGAGCGGGGACCAAGAATTCGTACCCAAGTACATTTACTTGGAACTCACCCGTCATCGTGAAAGACGACCATTTACTGATCCCAATTAAACTACTTGCATGAATGACAATTGGAAAATGCATTGCAATATATATCACAAGAAATTAAATATGCATGAGGATGAGTGATTAAATCTAATTTTCTAAAAATCTAAATTAATTTACCCATTATTGAAAATTAAATCTACCCTCTAAACTAATAATGAAATATACCTTATTTATGGACTAAAGCTAAAACCTTTAAGGCCCAAAAAAAACCCAAACGAAATGATTAAGATGCCCAAAGTTAAGAAATTGTACCCATCAAATTTAAGTGGGCTGGATCAACCATGGAATGGGTCTGGGTCAGTTCACTTGTTTCCGGGTTAGCAGTCCGTTGGGTCGGGTTCCAGGGTAAGTATAAATACTAAACCCTAGCCCTTTAAGTTTTTTCTTCTTCCTTTCTCTTTGAGCTTTTTTTTCCGAAACCTTAGCTTTCGATGAATCATAGCAGCGCCGCCTCTGCTCTTCATTCGCCGTCGCCGTCAACATCGACGTTGGAACCGTCGTCGGCCCAAGCCAGAACCTTGTCATTGGCTCACTCTTCACCTTCCTTTCGATGGCTTTACCTTTCTCTTCCCCTGATTGAATCCCATTTCTTTCTTCGATCCTTCATTAAGATTTGTCAAAGCAGCCTTTTTTCCGCCAAAGCATTATTGGATTCAAGATCCCCACCTTCCAAAGCCCAAAACCCCTCTCATTATTTGAAAACAAGGTCCAATTTTTAGCTTCAAAAGTGATGAACAAGGCTCGGTTTCGGGTTTCAAGGAAAACAGGAAAGCAAGATTTGACCTTCGATAATATTCGGGCCAAGGATTCTCTTCATCAGGGTAAGTTCCTTTTTTTCCACAAATTTCTTTGTGTGGATGTGATTTTCGAAGAGAGGAGCTGTGCATGTGTACTTTAGAGAGAGATATGTCTTTGAAGAGAGGGGAGAAAGTTTATGTTCAGTATGTGAGAGAAAGAGCTTGATTGAAGAGAGAGATAAAGTTTGTAGAGAGTTAGAGTCTTTGATAGGAAAGAGGATCTGTGAATTCCATGTGATGAGTGTCTGTGTTCAGTATAAGTGAGGAGACGAATCAAATTCTTCCATGTAGCCAGAGAGTGAGAATGCTCGATCAGGAATAGAGTTCAGAGGTTTTTGTGTGATCTTCAGAGAGATATGTCTTTGAAGAGAGGGAAGAGAAAATTTAATTTCCTCTGTCCTGAACCAACGAAAAAAAACTATGAACCCTAGCCAGACTTCTTTGAAAATGAAACTGACCTCTCTGTTTTTTCTTTTTCTTTTTCGAACTCTCCCCCCCTTCTCCCCTCTTTTTTTCGGCTTAGTCTAACGGCTCAATAGCCTTTTGCTTCCAAAACCGAATTCCCCATCTTCTCCTCGCAGGGCTTTTGAGGTTCAATTTTGTCTCATCTCCTTATTCCCATTTTGTAGTGAATTACTGCCCTTGGTTTGTCTCTAATCCAATTTTGTTTGAGCTTGGTAGTGGGTGGTTGGTGTGGCAATGTAAGAGTGAGTGCTTGCAGTTGGTCAGGAAGTGAGATCGTGTTTGGTTTGCTTTGTTTTGTCTGATCTCATTTTGCAATTTTATGGTTTTGTCTCTGATTATTCTCTCTCTTGCAGATAGACTTTGTAGCTCATGTGAATTCCTTTTGTAGCTGAGGTGGACTTTGAAGCATAATGGGAACCAAACAGAGACTGCCAACACCACTGGTGAGGTCCCTCCCTTTTATATTCTGGTATTTATTGGAATGCTGCCAAAAAGGGACCGAAATGTTTTCTACCTTGCCTTACATTATGAACCTGCTCGCCCGATTGGTCCTGCTTGTTATTTGAACAAGAGATGTGTGCTAACAATGTGTGATTACAATAGAACTAAAATGCTTAAATCATGATTGTGATGGTGAATGCAAACTGAAATGTGAGTGTTCCTAAGATGGAAGTGCAAAGAGCTGAATTGTTTCGAATGCTGTGTGCCTCATCCAATGTGAAAATGCATGTGTTATTTACCAATGCAATGTTGTGAATGCTAAATGAAAGCGCCTAGCTATGTTTTTTGTTGCGAAGTGCCTTCTAAATTGGGCTGTTTTATTTTAGTTTCCTTGTTCACTATGCTAAAATGAGATAATGGAATGTTGGAATGGTATGTGTCTGCCAACTGCCTCTAGGAAGTGCTTCTAGAGTGAAAATGCTAATGTCAAATGCTTGCTAACATGTGAGATGCCTAGGTGCTGCTAGGGATGTATGAATTGGAATAATGATTAAAATGCATGTGTATATGCTGAACCAGATTTTTGATTGATGATGAATGTCAAATGCATATGAGAATGGTGCATGCTTGATGGCGATAATGAATAACAATATGCTTAATCTGTAATGCAGTGGCCTGAGATCCATAATGGTGCATTGGTGCTTGAAGGCTTTGAAGAGGCAAGCTAGTGAGTTCAGCAGCAATCTTTATTAAGTATTTTGCAAACACTACACGGCTCCATTTGATACTACCGAATGCACAACCGCAGCAGTATGGGGAATCCAAATTTTGATGCAAGAGACAACTAGAAAAATGCACAACTAAGCCCCTGTTTCTTTTTGTAAATCTCTTTGTTCTTGTAAGCCTAAGAAATTAAGTATGTAAAATGGGATGGGTTTATTTCGATGGAAACATAACCTTTCTCAATTCACCAATGCCCAAAAGGATGCACCTATTTAGTAAAGGCCGAAAAGGTGAAATGGACTCCACAGGCAGATTTGGACAAAAATGAGAGATTAAAAATTAGCCCAATGCATATTAAAGGAAGAGATAGGCTGAAAAATAAAAAGAATTTGGCCTAAATAAGCAAAACAAATCCATACAAATTATAAGTGACACAATCCCAATGTAAATTGATAAACATAGAAGAGAGATAGCCTTATCACCTAGATAAATAGCAAAATGCAATGCAAAAGACTTTAAAGTTGAAACTACAATATAATAATGAGATACGTAAAAATGCTATGTAAAAATGAAATATGTTAAAGAGTAAATTCAACTAATCAATTGCATGCCTGACAACGACTCAAACACCTATATGACTAATTGGCAAATGAAAATGAGCATGCTTAATAAGAAATGAACTAGAAAATGCTTAAAGTGATGAATATGAATGCTATTACATAGGAATATGCTTCTAGAAATGATCATAAAAGTAAATTAGATGTGCTTGAAAAATGAAAATGAAAATGCTAATTGACAGTTAAACCCATTACTAGAAGGACTTAAGCTATATTACTAAATGAAGCAAATATGCAACAAATGCTAAAGGTGCACATCAAGATTTTTTGGTTTTTCAGATGCAACCTAGATGACTAAAATGAAATAGCTAATCTAAATTAAAAGTGAACTTAAAAATGACCAAAATGCCCCCTAGATGACCCTAATGCCAATAAATTAAACTGAAGGATACAGGATAAAAATGGGTGTCTACAAGCGCCAAAAACTTGATGAGCTAAATCTGCAAGTGCACAGAGTCAGTTGAAGTACTAAATCCTAGAGTGTTCCAGGAGTTGAACCCACAGAGAACAATTAATTTCTATTGTAATTAATTCTATCAAGGAAGGAAATTAAGAGATTATCAAGACAATTAAAATTAAAAACAATGAAATTATAAAAGCAGAGAATTAAATAAAGATGTGAAGACAATAATAAAAGGCTTAGGGTTTCAGGTTTCACCTAATTGGGAAATCAATAATTAACCTATGAATTGAATTGATGCAAAGTTAGAATAGAATTACACTTAAATACCTATGTGCTCCGTCAAGTCAACACAGGAATACATAACTAATTAGATTCACTATCCGTCGATGTCAAACTAATTAACTAGATTCATTAAGAACAAGTAATTAATCACCTATCAAATTAGCCTAAGATTCATGTCTGATTTAGTCTAACCTATTTGTTTTCCTAGTGCGCAGATTATGCTTCACCCGTCAATACATGACACAATCCCTAAGATAAACTATATGATGGCCAGACATATAATTTGTATGAAGAACAAGAAAAACAAATCCAACTTAAAAAGATCAATTCAAAACATAAAATCAAATATTAATCCCAATTGGTTACACCTAAAACCTAATTAGGGATTTAGCTGCTCATGCTCATAAAAATAAAATCATAAACTATTATAAAATAAATAAAGAACATGAGAGAGGAAGAAAAACTCCCTAAAGTTGTCTTCAAGAAAGTAGAAAAGAATTGTCTCCAAAAATCCCCCCTTATTCTAAGTACAAAGTCTCCCTTTATATAGGGGTTGAAATTCTAAACCTAAAAGAAATAGGAAAAATAAAATAAAGATTACAAATAATTAATAAATCCTAATTGGGCTAGGAATAAGTGGAATCTGACTTTAATTGGTCCAAAATTCGTAGAAAATTATTATTGGTTAAAAATAGGTGAAACCCCATAAAAAATAAGAGAAAAATCAGGTCAAAATCGGGTCCAATCGCATCATCCACGCGCATCCAAGGTCTTGCCCGCGCGCGGCTTGTCCCAAGAGAAATTCCACGACAAAAAGCAAGGTTGCCCGCGCACGGCTAAGGGTTGGCCCGCGCGCGGACTGTACCAGAAAATTCACGCCATTTCTGATCTCAAATTGCCTTGGTTAAATTCCATATTTGTGCTCCCAGCTTCCATTTTCCTTCAATTTGGTCCATTTTCTTCATTTAATCTCCAATTAAGCGTAAGAAAGAAAATCAATGGAAATCAAGTATAAAATAATCAAGATAGCTAATAAAAGCACCAAAAATAACACCAATAATTATAAAAATATGGACTTATCACAAAGGCTACAGTCAACAAGAAGAATCGATTTTTTAGACACTTTCAGCCCTGTTGCAAAGATAGCTACAGTTAGAACACTATTGGCTGTCACAACAATGAAAGGGTGGTTCTTGCATCAATGTGATGTCAAAACAACTTTTCTTCATGGAGATTTAGATGAAGAAGTTTATATGAAGCTACCTGATGGATATTTATAAGGTTCAAATAAAGTGTGCAAGTTAGATAAATCCCTGTATGGATTGAAGCAAGCAAGTCGGCAATGAAATCTAAAGTTGACACAATCTCTCCTCAAATATGTTTTTGTGCAATCTCAGGCCGATCACACTTTGTTTACCAAGAAATCATGTGATACTTTTATTGCATTACTTGTTTATGTAGATGATAGTCTCATTTCAAGTAATGATATGAATGAAGTACTCAGAATCAAGCAACATCTTCATGATCTATTTAGCATTAAAGATTTGGGAGAACTAAAGTATTTTCTTGGCTTGGAAGGGGCTAGATCCAAAAAAGGAATAGATATCTGTCAAAAGAAGTACACTTTGGATTTACTCAAGGACATGGATTTTATGGAATTAAAAACCTGTTCTTACCCCTATTCTTCCAGAAACTAGACTTACTAAAACTTCAGGAACTGTTTTAGATGATATTACTCCTTATAGAAGATTTAGTGGGAAAGCTTCAGTATCTCACCACCACTAGGCCTGGTATAACTTTTGTTGTACAACAACTTGCTCAATTCCTTGATGCACCAACAACAAAGCATTTGCAGGTAGCACACAAAGTTTTAAGGTACATTAAAGGTACAATCGGTCAAGGCTTATTCTTTCCAATAGATTGTTCTTTAACTCTTAAAGCATACTCTGATTCTGATTGGGGAACTTGTTGGTACCTTAAAGGTACAATCGGTCAAGACTTATTCTTTCCAACAGATTGTTCTTTAACTCTTAAAGCATACTCTGATTCTGATTGGGGAACTTGTTGGTACCTTAAAGGTACAATCGGTCAAGACTTATTCTTTCCAACAGATTGTTCTTTAACTCTTAAAGCATACTCTGATTCCGATTGGGGAACTTGTTTAGATACAAGGAAATCCATAACGGGGTATTGTATTTTCCTTGGTGGCTCACTCATATCTTGGAAAACAAAGAAACAAAACACAGTGAATAGAAGCAATTCAGAGGCAGAGTACAGGGCTTTGGCATCAACAGTGTGTGAGATTCAATGGATACATTATATATTGAAAGATCTAGATATATGCTTGACAACACCAACCCCATCGTTCTGTGATAATTTGTCTGCAATTCACAATGCGCAGAATCCTGTCTTCCACGAGAGAACTAAACACATAGACATTAATTGTCATGTTGTGCGAACTCAGTTAAAAAGTGGACTCATCAAACTCTTGTCAGTTTCTTCTCAATTACAACTAGCTGATTGTTTTACTAAGGGTCTTTCTTCTAAAATTTCAATAATGCTTTTTCCAAACTTGGAATACATAATCTGTATTTAGTTTGAGAGAGGGTTTAGAGAAGTTAGTAGTTAAGTTAATCCTTAGTTAAGCTAAGTTAGTTAGTTGTTAACCTTAGTTAAGCTAAGTTAGTCAGGAGTTAAGGTTGTTAGTTAGTTTGTATATAAGGTTTACTTTCTCATTGTATTCTTCATATTTTGAATTTCTTCTTTTTTATTCTGTAACAATCTTAATATTCCCTTCCTTCTTTATTATAAATCATAAATAGTCATTTAAAAAAAACAAAAAAAAGTCAAATATATTTTAATTTGACCAATTTTTTATGATATAATATAAAATCAAAACAATTTTTTAAAACAATACTACTTGTAATTAATAATAATACAAAGGTTAATTTATCTGGATGAATTATATAAATATATCAAAAAACAATAGTACTTCCGTCCAAAATAAAAAGTAGTAGTAAAATAATAAAATTATTATTTAGAGAGTTGCCGACATATAAATGGTTGTGGTCCGAGTCAAGCCCACCAATACCATTAAGAAATGCAAACGCAAGGTGTACTATACTATACTATATATATCAGAGAGAGGGAGAGATAGAGATATTATGGAAGAAAGAAAAGAAGGAAGAAATGGAGATGAGGAGGAACAAGCAGGTGGTGTTGAACAACTACGTCAGTGGGTGGCCGAAAGAGGCAGATTTTAGGGTGCAACATTCCCAATATTCCAATTCCATTAATAATATTCCAGCTGATGGAACGGTGGCGGTGCTTGTGAAGAACTTGTATGTTGCTTGTGACCCTTACATGCGCCACCGCATGTCCAGCCGCCACGTCTCTCATCCTGGCACCATCCTCCGCAACTCCTTCTCCCCTCATTCTGTTAGTTTCTCTCTCTCTCTCCTGTTCCTGCCACTATATATATTATATTATTATATTATTATATTATATTTATTACTATTGATTAAGATCAAACTTAATTTGTAATGTTGTGGATAACATGTGGGCCATTTTTACAATCACTCAAGCCGAAGCATATCAAACAAACTAACTATAGTAGATACAAGGGGGAATAGAGGGAAAAGTGATATGTAATTCTAATGAATCCACAAAAAAGTTGATATATTCACCATTTGTCTTCACATTAAAGATAAGATAACTTCTCTTCTCACCCAAACTAATGTAATGACAGATAAGATATTTTTAGAAAGGAAAAAGCACAAAACCTAAGAAAAAAGTTTTGGGACATATGATGAGTCTAATGATGAGACATATTTTACTTTTGCTTATGACTATGATGTCTCTAAAAAAATTATATTTCTTTTATATAAGTTTTATTTTTTGAAAATATTTAAATACTTTTCACCAAGTTTAGCCCCAAATAAAATTTTTTCCTAAATTTTAAGGGTAAATCATAAATTTTGATACCCATTATCTTAGCGTTTTAGAAAAAAAAATATAAACAATTTTAATAAGATTTAACCCCAACTATAAATGTTATAATTTTTTAAATGATAAATTTTAAATTTGATATCCTATTAAAATTTTAGAAAATATTATAAACTATTTTTTAAAATTTTTCTTGACATAAAAAACTAACCATAATGATTTTTCATCTTTTATTTGGTATAAGGGTAGTTTTGACATACAAATTCTCCTTTTATGAACAATTATTATTTAGCAATTCTATACCTACTTTTTATGTAATCATTATACTTTTTTAATATATTATTCTCTTGGATTTTTGTATCTAATTGGTATATGGGTGCACCAATTAGCTGGACCTACTTTTAGAAATATAATCTAAATTAATTAAATCTTTTGAATATCTCATCCTTATAGGGACAAGTGGTGAGATCGTTTTAAACAATTCAATACTTTCCTCTCATTTATTTTTATTTATTGTATTTACTTTCTTTTTAGAAATGAGTCTTGAAGATAAGAGCAATCAAAGTAATTGATTGATAACGCCTAGATATATGCTCCAACTCAGAAATTATTAGGTGGGATGGACCCACCATGTCATCCATAGGGCTAATCAATAGAATCTTGCCATGTCAAATAACCTCCTTAAATTTAGGCACGATTTTAGTCCAAGGTTTAGCCCAATTTTAAAATAAATCCTATATAAATGGTAAGTCCCCAACTTTTAGATATTATTGAGATATGATTTTAGAAAATTGATGAGTTGTCTTCATATTATTGGTTGGTCTCATAGATGACATGGTGGGTCCGTCTCACCTAATAATTTCTCATGCTAGTGGGACTGGGATTCAAGCTTTATTGCTGCTTGGTCAATTATGCACGTGGAGCATATATTTAGGCTTTGTCAATCAATTAACTTTGATTGCTCTTGTCTTCAAGTCTTTCCCAATTTCCTTTTGTATCTTTATAACTGTCTCCTTTATCTATTCATAAATAAAATTTGGTGTAGACTTCAGCGCTCCCGTTGTGATACTCCCACTTTTGGATGTGACGCTCCCAATGATTTCTAACCATTGGATTCAATATCTAATTTCCTTACCGTCCGATACAATAAATTTTAACCTGCTAAATAGGTTTTAAAAACCTTTTGGACTGAATTCGTATGTGATTGTCCTCGTGATAGATTTTTACACCTTTTTTATTCCACCCGTTGATATCAACAAAATTTTTTTCTTAAGTTTTTATACGTTGTATATTTTCCCCAATTTCTTTTCTTCTTCCTTTTCTTCTCCGTTCTCTGCTTTTATCAATTTCTTTTCTTAAATTTTTTCCTTTTCTTCTTCCCCAATTTCTTAATTTTTTCTTAAGTTTTGATACGTTGTATATTTTTTCTTAAATTTTTTCTTAATTTCACCTTTTTTCTTAATTTTTTCTTTTCTTTTTCCTTTTCTTAATTTTTTCTTAAATTTATTTTTCACCATCATATAAGACGTGGTTTATTCAATTAATTAGATCCCTAAAATATGGATTAAAGCACTTTTAAAAGTCAAATTTGTGTATATGAGAAAATATCAATTTCTAAATAATTTGGGAATGGTGCATATGATTATTTGGGGATGGTGAGAAATGATTTGGGTATAAACTATATCATTTTGGGGATACTGAATTTTGCATTTTGTTTAATTATGAGACGGCGCTAAAATCATATAGACGTGGTTTATTCAATTAATTTAGAATGAAAAATATGATTTAAAACACTTTTTAAAGTCAAATTTGTGTATATGAGAAAATGTCAGTCTCTAAAGAATTTGGGGATGGTGCATAAGATTCATTGGGGATGATGAGAAATGATTTGGGTATAAAGTATATCATTCTGGGGATACTGAACTTTGCATTTTGTTTAATTATGAGAGAGCGCTAAAATCATATAGACGTGGTTTATTCAATTAATCAGAACGAAAAATATGGTTTAAAGCACTTTTTAAAGTCAAAAATTGTGAAATTCAGTATCCCCAAAATGATATACTTTATACCCAAATCATTTCTCATCATCCCCAATTAATCTTATGCACCATCCCCAAATTCTTTAGAGATTGACATTTTCTCATATACACAAATTGGACTTTAAAAAGTGCTTTAATCCATATTTTTCATTCTAATTAATTGAATAAACCACGTCTATATGATTTTAGCGTCATCTCATAATTAAACAAAATGTGAAATTCAGTATCCCCAAACTGATATACTTTATACCCAAATCATTTCTCACCATCCTCAAATAATCATATGCACCATTTCCAAATTCTTTAGAAATTGCTATTTTCTCATATACACAAATTTGACTTCAAAAAGTGCTTTAATCCATATTTTAGGGATCTAATTAATTGAATAAACCACCTCTATATGATGGTGGAAAATAAATTTAAGAAAAAATTAAGAAAAGGAAAAAGAAACGAAAAAAAAGGTGAAATTAAGAAAAAATTTAAGAAAAAATATACAACGTATAAAAACTTAAGAAAAAATTAAGAAATTGGGGAAGAAGAAAAGGAAAAAATTTAAGAAAAGAAATTGATAAAAGTAGAAAATGGAGAAGAAAAGGAAGAAGAAAAGAAATTGGGGAAAATATACAACGTATAAAAACTTAAGAAAAAATTTTGTTGATATCACGGGTTGAATAAAAAAGGTGTAAAAATCTATCACGAGGACAACCACATACGAATTCAGTCCAAAAGGTTTTTAAAACCTGTTTAGCAGGTTAAAATTTATTGTATCGGACGGTAAGGAAATTATATATTGAATCCAATGGTCAGAAATCGTTAGGTGTGTCACATCCAAAAGTGGGAGTATTACAACGGGAGTGCTGAAGTCTCACCAAAATTTTTAGGGGTAATGTCAGACAAAGTCTAAAACAAAAGGAATCAAATTCAACTAAAAAATTTTTAAACTCCTAATAAAGTCAAAATTTGAAGCTCTCGGAACTCAGAAGGAATATATATTTATAAATAAATAGTACCTCTGTCCCATATCATAAGCCCCTTTCTAGAAACTTTTTTTGTCCCAAATTATAAGTCTCTTTTTAAAACCCAATGCAACTTTTACCTAAGCAGTTACCCTTGTTAGTGCTAGTAGAAATTTAGTTGGAATTTAATTCATTTATTGACTACGAGGAAGTAAGTGGGAGGATATAGACTTAGTGGGGGGTGGGGGGGGGGGAGAGAAAAGAAGGACAAAATTGGAAAGAGAAGATAAAAGTGTATAGAAGTTAGAGTTTTAACTACTTTTCTTAAACTTTATAATACGGTTAAAATGAACTTATAATATGGGACAGAGGGAGCAATACTCTCTGCAATCTAATTATTCAAAGCTATATATATCTTCTTTGCGTAATATATATATTTGGATGCTTTATTATATAGAAAATAAAATGTAATATTGTGTTCAATTTTCTATAAATTTAGGTATTGGTAGGGTATGGCGTAGCAAGAGTGATAGAATCGACTCATCCAGACTTCAAGGAAGGCGACCATGTTTGGGGATTAACAGGATGGGAGGAATACACCCTCATTCCTAATCCTCATAATCTAAACAAGATTGCATTAATTACTGATGATGTCCCTCTCTCATACTACTTGGGGGTCTTAGGTATTTATTTATATAAACATATGATATTATTATTGGATTATTACATAAATAAAAGTAATAGTACTAGTTTTGCACAAAAAAAAAATAAAAAATAAAAGTAATACTAGTAATTAATGAAGAGATATATATATTGATGTTGTTGTGTTACGTAGGTATGCCTGGGGTTGCAGCATATGTAGGCTTTTATAACTTGTGTAGTCCAAAGGCAGGGGAAACAGTGTATGTGTCTTCGGCATCGGGAGGAGTAGGACAGCTTGTTGGTCAGTTCGCAAAGATGATGGGTTGTTATGTTATTGGCAGTGCAGGCACCAAACTAAAGGTATTAGTATTTTTTTTTTTTCGATAAATAAAAGGTATTATTATTATTATTATATATATAATCACCCTCATGATCCATATGCTTAAACTCAATTAATCTTTATATATATAAAACAATAATCCTCTTAATATCCATTTTTGACCCTCAGGCCTCAAATTATATAAAAAGTGACAATCCCATCATCCAATTTTATTTTTTCTTTTCAAATAATTTTTTTTGCTCTACCAAAGTATTATCTCCAGGCTTTTTTAGTCCGAGATTACTCCACAAGCGGGTTGTGGAGTTGACACATGTCCATTTTTTAAATGGGTGATTATATGATACACCGGCGGTGTAAATTTTGGACTCCACAAGCGGGTTGTGGAGTTGACACATGTCTATTTTTTGAATTATTTAAGTTTTAAATATTTCAATCTAGTCCCTAAGGGACACATGTCACCCTTCAGGACCCGCTTGTGTAGTCTGCTAAACTCCACGGCCGGTGTATCATATATAAACCCTTTTTAAATTAATTAAGTTTTAAATATTTCAATCTAGTCCTAGAAGACACATGTCACCCTTCAAAATCCGCTTGTGTAGTCTGTTAAACTCCACTGGCGGTGTATTGTATAATTTGCCTTAAATAAGTTACCCTTATATTTTTTTTAATAATTATGTACATGTCGATCTTTTAAGTTTTAATACATATATCAAGCAAAATTTCAGGTTGATCTCGCCAAGGATAAGTTTGGATATAACCATGCTTTCAACTATAAAGAGGAGCATGATTTAGGTGCAGCCTTAAAAAGGTAATTAAACTTAAAGGATACACCCATCCAAGTCTATTCACCAAACTAGTTTTGAATTAGGAAATTAAATTTTAGGTTCCATCTATGACAAATCAGGTATTTTCCCGAAGGCATTGACATATATTTTGACAACGTGGGTGGGAAGATGCTTGATGAAGTGCTGTTGCTCATGAAACCCCATGGCCGAATTGCAGCTTGTGGAATGATTTCTCAGTACAATTTAGAAGAACCAGAAGGAATAAAAAACTTGTTCAACTTGATACCAAGAAGTGTTGAGATTAAAGGCTATGTTGAAACAGATTTCAAGCACATATACCCTCAATATCTTGATTTTGCCATCAAATCCTTTAAGGAAGGGAGTTTAAACTATGTTGAAGATGTAGCACAAGGCCTTGAAAGTGCAGCATCTGCTTTTGTTGGAATTTTCCATGGTCGTAATGTTGGCAAGCAAATTATCCGTGTTGCTTCTGAGTGAGGCTTTAAAGCCAAAAACAAATATTCAATTTCTATATATGTTTCTTCAATAAGATTGGCTATATGTATATTCTAGAAGTTGAAACATGCTTCTTCAAAAGAAAAAAAAATCTTAAAATTGCTTAATTCAAGCATTTCCTTGGCCAAAAAAAAAAGCATTTCCTTCAAACACATTTCCTTGAAGCATTTCCTCAAAAAAATCTTAGAAATTTTATTTCCTTCTAGAATGTAATAAACACATTTTTGTTTATGAATATTGGACTACTTGATTTATGTAATTATTTTTGTTTATGTAATTAATTAACACTATTTGTAGGGTTCGGACACCTGAAATTTTATAGGGTTAACGTACGAGCACCATAAAAATGACAAGTACCATAAAAATGACAAGTATCCTAACCGGTTGCATCCCTAACAGAGCAGTTTGGCTTCCATTAATTTTTGGGCAAAGTGTCATGAATTTTTAAGGTAAGGGGACAAAGTGTTAAAAAAAATAAATAAAAAAAGGGGGAGGACAAAATGTCCATTTTTCTGAAGGAGCAATAGGGCATTTAAGCCGAAATAGAAGGGGAAAAGAGAGCGAGAAGAGAGTTCGTAAGGTAGAAATCAGTATTTTCTAACCATTATTGGCTAGAGGACGAATCCGACAGCAATTTCATATACTTTTGAAGCAAAATTTTTTATATATTTTACGGCTATAGCTTATAGTAACACATAATATACAAATGCATTGTTAATTTTAGGCTCAATCAATCAAAAACTAGGCTTAATTCTCTCAGAAAAACGCTGAACGATCTGGCTTGTTAAAAGAATCACTTTCTTCACGGATTATAATAAGCTCCAACCAGTAATAACAGCAGTTTTACTGCAATCTGATCAACCCCATCCAATGTCACTATAATCCGGCAGCGTTGAACAATCAAGGCCTGAAATAAATCCGGGAATATAATTATGTTGGACCAAATCAAAACCCTCTAATTCCTGTGAAAGGGCCTTATCCATGCTGGAATAGGAATCACTATTAGCATCATCAACCCAACCATCTCCATTACTCATTGATGTTAGGTCACATCTTAAGTTGGGATCCTTCGGGGATACTGTTGTCACTGATTGTAATGCTTGCTCGGAAAATAAGTTGTGTACATCACCGTGCTCCACTGAAGCCTTTTTCAGCTTTGATTTAGGTCTAGTGTCAGAGACAGACAGCTTGTGCTTCCCCAAAGACTGCATTTTTGATCCTGGCCGTGACCTGGAATCATTTGCTGGGAAGGCAGATGAAGCCCAACCCAGACCACCTCCAACACAAGCACTAGCAGCAGCCCTGAGAAAAACATAATTCTGCTTAATCAGCTATCAACAATACTTTATCCCCAGGAATACATACAAATGTTTACAATACGAATTTAAGCACGAGTAATTCATCGACCAGAGTAAAATACGCATGCCATCCAAAAAAATGACAAGAACTTCTCATCTCATTTTGAAATCTGTTCAAGGCCTAAGAATTTGCAGCAAAGGTGACAACTAATCTGAAGCCAAACAAATCCATCTACCCCAGAAGTACACAAATCTGATCTAACCCCATTTGGGCTGGAAAAATCAATAAACCCTTCCTCCCAACCCATACCTGAAATTAACTGAACCCTAATGTACTGACAAAATAAAACCAGAAGTGACCCACGCTTAATTATAGTATAATTTATTATCGTTTGCATATTCATTTGATTAAAAACTAATAACGAATACAAAACAAACTATTAACCAATTAGTAACTTAGAGTTAACACCATGTAAAATCTCCCCTATGTTCTACAAATAAATTCAATTAGAAATGATAAATACTATAGCATAAATTATTAGTCCACCAGTAATTTAAGATAGTAAAAAATACTAAATCTCTCCTTTTTCACTCTTGTACTTTTATCTTTTACATAACATCAATTTGTTTCAATATCCTTGTGATTAAAAAAGAAGTAAACATTACTATTACTACCACTAAATTCAAATTCTCCTTTATGGTAAAAATTTATATAATACATAATGTTTAATTTCTATCTTTTTTTCAGTCAGACAATAATTTTGAGAAATTAATCAAATGAATACCTACTCTTATAAATATTACTTTATTTCACCTTTAACGTTCTAAGTAAAGATCAAACATTGGAAAACTCTAATAATCATCAAGGCAATAAAAATGAAATCACCAACAGTGAAAAATTACTAAAGAATTTATTTAGGAACAGATTGCTAAGAACTGATATAAGCTAATTTTAAATTAATAAGACTCTTATTTACCTCTTGTCATTTTATATTATTGATTTCCTCATATATTATACTGATGAAAATCAATATTGAATTTGTAATACAATATGAAAATGTGATCTTATTTTTTAAGTTAATTAAGCTCAATAATATTCTACTTGACCTTTATAATTCATCGATTTCATTTTAGAAGTCATAAATTTGAACCAAAATGAGCCAAAATGAATGACACTAGCGTCACCCGCAAGGACCCGATCCAAAAACTAAATTCCTCTTTGACCCTAATTGATGCAACAGTTGCTACATCTAATTACAGCTGAAAGCAACATAACAGGCAAGAGATTCGAAGAAAAATGATTCTTTCAAACTAACAACAATGCCAACCCAATGATTTACTAACAAGTATGATAATTAGTAACAAAAATACGTAGGCATACCTGAAGCGGTTCTCAGGCACAACTTTTGAATCCTTGAGATGGAGGTCCTCTCCAGGAGTCCTGTTGATAGATGTAACCAGATCTGAGCCATAAATTGATACATTTATTACTGGTGGGAACGAATTCATAGAGTCACAACTATCCCCCTGGATCTCCAGTGTTAACTCCAGACTTTCAGCAATCACAGGATCATATCTCCTATCAGAGTGGGAAACTGTGTCACTCTGTTGTCTATCACTAGCATCATTGAGTGCATCTGATAACAACTTGCTACATTCCCGCAAATTTGTAAACTTCATCCTCTGTGCTGGTTCTTTAGCAGAACTCTGCAGTGTGTGGCTGAGAAAAGGACTGACAAACCTTCCTCCTAAACGAATACCATTTCGAGATGTTGAGACACTTTGTCGGTGCTCAGGACGAAGTGTCACTCTCCAAACAGATGAGAGTAAGGCAGTGAAGTGCTTTTGAAGAAGTAACTCATGATCTGGCTGCTGAGCAGCAACATTAAGCAGCATTTGAATGTTATCCTGCCATGATATATTATTGATAGATAAGGCTTCTCTATTCATAATACCATCATACCAAACTTACTTGGAGCATCAGCTAATTGTAATTAATATCTATTTACGCATAATAGGACACCATCACAATGACATACACAAAGCAGTAATTTCAGAAGATTAGTATCTGGAATACCAGCCCTAAAACACTAGTATATACCGGACAAAAAGGGGCAGGGTGGGGGTGCCAGCAGTGGAGACTCGGAATTTGCTTCACAAAGAATCTGGGTAGTGGCGACCATATTGGACATCAAGAAACAATACTGCTCTATGTAGAGATTATATGTAAATTGGAAATAGCAAATCACAGAGTACAATGAAGTCCACACATTTAAGGCTATATAAGATAAGAGAAAAAAGCACAGAGGATAGTGGTAAAACTATGAAAGTTGTTAATTAAAAATTGTTCTGGTACTCTGAAGGGTGGCCAGGATGAGAGTGGAGAAATGGAACTGTGTTTAAACAAGGTGATTACCTTCTTTGAGTAAAGAGAAAAACATATACATACAGTTAGTATTTTCTTTAAATAAGACATTCAGGAAGAAATGAAATGCCAGAACAGGGATGGATGACTTTGCTCGTAAAGCAGAATGCTGACAATTATATGGCAGAAAGAAAATTTAAAATTTTTAAATTCTATCTATAATATGGCATCATAAAAGAATTGCAAAGGATTTATATAGTTGGCAAAATAAATTATAATTAAAATAAGGTTAATATAATTAAATTAACCTATATTGCTTGTTCATGATTTATTCATGCTCTTATCAGTCAATATATCAGTTTACCACATTGGAGCAAAACGAGCCTAAGCAGTCATTAGAAGTCTCAAGCAGATGAACTGTTGTCAAGCTAAGAAGTTCCAAGCTTTTAGTCAGAATCACTACTACAGTCAAGCTCCTACGGCTGCTTAATGTTCTGGCAACCTCACAGCAGGAGATATTTGCAATTAAACACGTCAGACCAGTAAATGAGCATTCCCTATTTCTGTCCCTTTTATCCTCTTTTGACCAACATTTGGGAAAAGAATAACTGAGGAAATCAAGCATACCTCTGTTACTTTCAGAAGAGCTTTTCCAGAGCCTGCATTGCTGATCTTTTCATTAACTGAACTATCTGGTGCAGCCAAAATATGTCTTTGAATTAGTTCCCGGTACCTCTCACAACAATGAACCGGATGGCGATATCTTCCCCGGTAAAAGCCTCCTGCAGTCATGCTGTAGAGAGTTTCACTAACCAAACTCCAATGTGGGCCATATTCATGCACGACAGCACATAATATAGCATCCTCCTGTGGCAACCAAGAATCAGGGGATGGAACACAATCTCTTGACCAGATATTTCCCTTCTTTAATTTCTCTGGTTTTATCATTAAGACTCTTTTTAAAGGCATAGAAGTAATAGAAAATTTCCCTCCTGTTCTGCTCCTGCCAGCAGGTTTCTGCTCAAGCTCAATAGCAAGGCCCGCACATGGTTTTACCTCTGCACAGTCATCATTCCTCTTACGACTTGCACTAGGATCGTCTACAGGATGTAGCTCCATAGGAGGCTTCTTGGATTTTTTAGGCTTCTTCTTTGAGCTCTTCACTTCTTCAGCGTCATGAACTATCATGTCAACCTTCTTACGTTTTTTGAGCCCATTTGAAGATGGTGATACAACATCCGAATATGAGAGCTCTTCATGAGAATTGTCATCATCATCTATGGACATAGGTTCTGATTTTGTCTCTTCTTTAGCAGGTTTTAGTTCAGAACTTAAAGATCCCTTCTTCAGAGATTTAAACTTGGCTTTCTTTGGCTTCTTCTTCTTCTTAGATTTTGACTTAGGTTCACTAACCATCTCATTCCTGTAAAGAGATAGCTGATTAAAATTGAAATTTCGATCACAAAGGCAATGAATATATAAGGACTCAGTTCATTTAGAAGATCCAAATCTCAATTTAGAAATATGAACTCCATATACTTGTTTCGCATCTCATTATTGTCTCAAAAGTCAAAACAATGTTCTGATCCATCCCAAAGTACTAGCTAGATTATAGACTTCAACAGAGCAATATGGTTTGAGTAATCCAAAACTAATTTGTAACTACATATTCCCATTTTCTCATTTTCTATGACTATTGTTTAGGCACCAAAATCAGCCAATTCATTCAAAAGCCTACCTATCAAGGTCAGAAAGGCTCTAACTAAATCATTTGTCATCCACCATGACGCTTATAGTCAGATTGACCTATTCGGAATTAAGCAGCTATAACTAATATCAAAATTTTAGCCGACAATTTGAGCATCTGTGTTAAAGCTTCACAATTTCTGGACTTGATCATGAACTAATTCACTTGCAGATGATTTTTCTACTAAATGAATGAATTGAATAACCAGAATATTATCACATTAATAAAAAAAACAAACAGAGAGAATATCAAACTTCTAGCTGAAAAGTTTGGTTTTAAGATTGGGGAGACATCTTACATAGCATCAAAATTTCCATCATCAGCCAGTTCCTTCTCTTTGGCTTCATATTCCAGTTCTTCCATTAACTACAAAGTGCAGATTAAAGAAAAAAAAAAAAAAAAAAAAAAAAAAAAAAAAAAAAAACTACAAAATTAATACATATACACATCATAATAATAATAAATAATGTAAATGGCTATATGCAAAGATTGATAACCTGATGTTGAGCCAAAGCAACTTGCTGTCGATATGCTTCAGTAGCAAAATCAGCATCCCATTCTGAAAGGATTGGTAACAATACATTAGCTTCAGGATAGGCATGACTAACATCATAACTTTAATAAAATTTCCAAAGTACCAAAGTACAAATATTTTCCACACATCAAGTTAAACAATAAGCATTCCTTGACTCTGCATAATACAAAAGACTTATAGGCATGCAAATCATGAGCCAGAAAATAGTATCATATACGAAAGAATTGAATAAAATCAACTCATGTAATTTAATCTATTTATATAAATAATAATAGAATATATATATATATATATATATAAGTTTATTGGTTCTCATAATAAGATAACAAGTCATGTTAACAATGAGTATGATAAATGACTTACTCTCATACACTAGCGGTTCCTCATCATCATCAATCTCAGCTTCCATTTCCTCCTTGTACTTTTCAATGCGATCAAGTTCCCATTCTGCCTCCTCAAACCTAACTTCAGATTCTATTGCTCCCTTGTCTATAAGTGGATCCCACAATTCCAGAAAACGGATTGCATATTGGTCTATTGGTCTTAACTGATTCTCAAAGGAAGAGATAGCTTGTCCTGCTGCTGCAGCGGCTGCCGCGATCTGCTTGACATCAGCCAGCATATCAGCATCATCTTCTTTGCCAGCAAAAGTGAGAGCTTTCTCCTCAATGGGGAGACCTCCATTAAACATCAGGCGATTATCTTTATTTAGGGTAGTCATACATCCACCCTGATCAGCTGACTCATCGGCCTTCACATCATCCTCATTTACTAACTCATCATCTTCCAGTTTGCTCATGGCTTCCTCTGTAAACTCTTGGTTTTCAACAGCCTCTTCCTGTTCAACTTTCTTCAATGCCATGTAATCTGCTTCATCTTCTGCATGTTTCAAAGCAGCTTCTACATCAGCATTTGACACAGACACCTCCATGCCACTGTTGTGATTTTTATCCTTCTGAATACTCTTAACAGAAAGTGTCCTATGACCCGAGAATAACTCCATAGGATCAAGCTTCTTGAAAAATTCAGTATTGTACCCTCCACTCTGTATAACTAGATCATCAAGGGCACGCTTCTGATTTGCTTTCTTCAAAATGTTCTCTTCAATGGTGCTCTCGCTGATTAGACGATAGATATGCACTTCACGTGTCTGTCCTATTCGATGGCAACGATCTTGAGCTTGTTGATCCATGGCAGGATTCCAATCACTATCATAAAAGATAACAGTATCTGCCCCAACAAGATTAATACCAACTCCTCCACTACGGGTTGATAAGATGAAGAGAAAAATTTTTGGATTAGTGTTGAATCGCTGCATTAATGTTTGCCGCTCCTCAGGTTGAGTGGATCCATCTAGACGCATGTAAGTATATCCATACAGATTTATGAATGCCTCCAAAATGTCAAGCATCTTGGTCATTTGGGTAAAGATTAATGCTCGATGACCTTCAGACTTCAATCTCCGTAACAGAACTGCAAGCTCCTGCAACTTGCCACAATCAAACTGTATAAGTCGCCTGTCAGGAAAATATACTTGCCTCCGCACAATTGCAGGTCTAATAGGTGTTAAGAGGGGAAACAATGTTTTAGCACATTTCTCTATATAAGTTGAATGCAAAAATGCAGAAGTTCCTGTTTTGCTACACCAACAAACTGGTGGTGGAGCCCTTGCAGCTGGGATTACAAACATGAAGGACTCAACCAGATGAATCACTGTCTGGAAGCGATCAACTGGGGAAAGAATAATCTCAACAAGTCTAGAGGAGTATGAGTAGGAACGACGGTCAGCTTTTTGATTTTGAATATCAAATGCAGAATGCTTCACTGTAAGCAGCTCGCATAATGTTGTTGAGTAAACTGGTTTTCTGCAGCATCTCAAAGAGTTCCACCATGCAATTGATGCCGCTCGCTCTTCTGCTTCTCTTAGCCTCTCCTCCCTTAAAGCCTTTCGAATCTCTTCAAAAATATTTGTCCCAAGCAAGTTTTTCTGATGTTTAGAAAAGGGCCCAACTTCCTCAAGATTATCCTGGTCGGTAAGTTCTTCTATTAAACTTGATGGAGTAGCCAGTGCCTGTACTTCATCACTCTCCCAAGAAGTCATGCTAAAATCAAGATGAGTAAATACCAATCCCAAATTCTTAAGATCTATGGTTGAAAATGGACCAGTTGAAAGAATTGAACAAACTGAAGAACTCAGTTGGATATCGATACCACACATATCAAAAGAACTAACAATTGGGCGACCCTCAAATAAGTCAGGATGGTTACAAACTTTGCGAAGTTGCATAATAATGCTGATCATCCCAAAAAAATTGGCATTTGCAAGAGTGGCTTGTGTCTCTGAGCTAGCAATAAAGTCTTCATATAAGTTACGCTGCCTTCTGGAGAGCCTACAATATATGACATGCTCATGTTTCATTGGAAGCTGTTTTTCAACATCCCTTTTCAATCGGCGCAGTATAAATGGACGGAGGACATTATGCAAACGGTCAACAACCTCTTTGTTCACTCTTTCTTGTCCATCTATCATCCCTGATATAGGATTACTGAACCAATCCTTGAATTCTTGATGAGACTGAAAAACGTGGGGCATCAAAAAATGCATTAGTGACCAAAGTTCCATGAGATCATTCTGCAGCGGTGTACCAGTCAACAAAATACGCCTTTTTGAATTGAAGTTCAAAAGAGTTTGCCATCTTTGGGATTTCCAGTTTTTGATGAGATGAGCTTCATCCAAAATTAAGTATTTCCACTTCTTCCTCTTGAAGACTTTAGAATCTTGTATAACCAATCTGTAAGTCGTAATGCATACATGAAATGAGTTTGGTTTCAACCAGCCCTGCCTCTTGAATTTGCGCTCTTTGGCACTTCCAAAGTATGTCAGAATTTTGAATGCAGGACACCATCTAAGAAACTCGGTTTCCCAGTTAAGCATGACACTTGTCGGAACCACAATGAGATGAGGACCCCATATTCCCTTTTCACAAGCAAGGTGTGCAAGTAGAGCAATTGTCATAATCGTCTTTCCAAGTCCCATTTCATCAGCTAGAATTCCATTTAACCTTTTTTCATACATTGTAACAAGCCAGTCCAAGCCAATATGCTGATATTCACGAAGGGGGTGTTTGAGAAGAAAAGGGAACTTTGTACGAACATTAGTAGTTGAGAATGTATTGCCTGTTGGTTGTGCTGATCTTGCAGCGGCAGCTGCATCAGCAATTCTATTTTCACTTTCCTTTCCATCTTCAAAATTTCTATCAGGGCTTGCTTCCTCTTCCGCAGAGTGATTTACAACTCCCTGGACAGGACTGGATTCCACTTCATTCTTAGTACCACTCTCTTCTCTTGCTTCAACATTTTGATTTGCTGGCGAATCCAAGAGGTCTTCTGACAAAGCTGAGGCATACTCAGATTCATCCCCAGACGCATCATCACCACTGAAGTCCTGTTTGATAAATATGGATCACATGAAAGAAAATAAATAAAATAAAATAAAAAGTCAATATAAATGAGAAACAATCCTGCAATCAGAAGAAACAAATCCTTTGCATACCTGTCTATATCTAGCAAGCAATTCTTCCACGGGAATTTCACTCTCCTTTTGCAGTAAAGCAATCTGCAAAATAGGTATATAAACTAGGACAATAACTCAAACAAGTAAACGAAAAAACAAACTACAGAACTTTTCACAAGGTCAGGAATTGAGACAGAAAGCCATAGTCAGTACACTAGTCACCTCATCTATGGGATTGCTTGAATCTACTTTCGCAAGTTCCTCCTCCTCAGATAGGGTTGTCTCATCATCCTAGCCATTGGAACCGAAAAAAAAAATGAAGAAGGCATAAGAATCAAAAGTTTAACATTGTAATCAGTTATGGCCAAGGAAAGACAATGACATACACTAATAATAACATTTCTGGCCAAGAGAGATTTTTCCTGAACTTTTGTTATATGTTTGAGCAAAAGGAACTGTGCATGTGTGGGTAGGAGGGAGTGGGAGATAAAATACTGCCAATATTAGCATTTCATATTTGATAAAAGCAAACCCAAATATAGACTAATCAACAACTGCAAAAGACTGAAGTGCTTTACTCTCATGCCAAATGGCCTAAATCTTGTGATTAATAATAATAATAAGAGTTCTGACAAGTCAAAAATCCTTTACTGTCATGCAGAATAGTCATTTTGTGATTTCTTCTGCAAATAGAAGGTTTAAAAGGTCAAGAAAACACATAAAAAGAAAGGATGAATAGTACTAAAGATCAGCATCTGTTAGCTGCAGCTGTAGAATATGACATGGCCTATCTAGACCAAATGTAGAATAAAAGCAGCTAAAGCACCCAAAAGAAAAGGAAAGAAAAGGCCCTCTTCTCTTCCCCCAACAAAACCTACCCACCCTCACGTAAGGGACAAAGCAAATAGTTCAGAAATATAATAGATACACTCTTCCTTCCAATAAATTCAAAATATTCTGCTATGATATCTTGAAATTAATTATGTTTATCCTTGAAAGCAAACATCTTTTGAAGTGATGGATTACATGATACATCATAGCAAAATCAAATTAAAGATTCATAGAACATTAAGAAAGAACAAGATTGCAATTAGAAGGTAAACTTAAAAGCCAATCTGTATTTCGTTTCCTCAAAGGGGGGCACTTGGGTAAGTCATAATTTATTCAAAGCCAAAAGAATAATCTCTATACAAAAGTAGCATGCAAGAGACCACCCGAAAAATAACCTTGGCTCATTTTTTTGCCAAACTTGCAACCAGTAAATTCACATGAACCAGACAACTATCAACAGAAGAAATAACTTAAATAGCTTGGTATCATGAAAAACTTTGCCAAAAGCATTCAAATTGAATAAGGATTACTACAGCTAGCCCAATGGGGTGAGGATCAATTGAATAAAATCAAAGTACATGCACATACGTTTTTATGGAAATTAATTTCAGTAAAAGCAAAAAGCATTTCAAAGATAGGCATTGGAAAACTACAAGCTGATCAAGGGATATAGAAAAGCTGCCACCCTTGAGTATCAGAACAGAAAGCAAAATTCATATTAGGAGATAAGACATGCATGCTACCATATGATGTACCTTCTCTTCTTCAGCAAGGGTAAAATCGCCATCCTCCTGCATATTGTAAAATAAAGTCAAACAGAAGATCATCTTTTAATAAAAGGAGAACGTAGAAGATGAAATGAAACAAACAAAAAAATTCAGGAGAAACTAATGACAAAGCTTGGGCAATATTCTGTGTCTAACCTGCTCCTCACTGAAATCATAAGGAATATCTTCTTTGGCTAGCTCCCCAGAGCTTTCTGATATATTTCTGGTGGGGGTTGCCTCAACGTCTAATGAGCGGTTTTCTGATATGGACAAGCCGCCATTGCTTTCATTCTATAATAGAAAATTAATATTACAATATTGAGTCATGAACCTGCTTAGCAATTTGACAACAACAACCTCAAACAAATACAACTTACAGAACAACGAACAATGGAGTTGGTTGTCTCAACTTTATTCGAAGCAGAATTATTGTTATTATTGCCTGCAAGAAATTAATACGTTTCCAAATTCAGGCTCATCATCACATACATACAGAACAAGTAACAAAACTTAAAGCAACTTTTCACCCTTACTGTTATCATCTGGCACCAGTATCGACTCTTTTGCATCCTCCCCCTTTTCTGGACTACTTTCTCTGCTAACTGCAGAAACTTGCTATGATAAATACACTACGCTTTTAACTAAAAAAGCAAGCAGGAAAAGAAGGGTGCAAATTTCATAAATAGCTGCACAATCATAATGTTAAGCCAACAATTTATCATGGAGAAAAAAAAAAAAAAAAAAAAAAGACAACAACAACAACAACAACAACTTTAACCTTACTGTTATCATCTGGCACCACCAGTATCGACTCTTTTGTCCCCTTTTCGGTACTACTTTCTCTGCTAACTGCAGAACTTACTATAATAAATACACTACACTTTTAACTAAAAAAGCAAGCAGGAAAAGAAGGGTACAAAAATTTCATAAATAGCTGCACACAATCATAATGTTAAGCCAACAATTTATCATGGAAAAATGTAACTTCATCCCATAAAAAAAATAAAAAACAAGCAACTTTTCACCCTTACTGTTATCATCTGGCACCAGTATCGATTCTTTTGCATCCTCCCCCTTTTCTGGACTACTTTCTCTGCTAACTGCAGAAACTTACTATAATAAATACACTACACTTTTAACTAAAAAAGCAAGAAGGAAAAGAAGGGTACAAATTTCATAAATAGCTGAACTCAATCATAATGTTAAGCCAACAATATATCATGGAAAAATGTAACTTCATCACATACAAAAATCAAAAACAAAACAACTAACTGCCCTCCATCCCCCAAAAACAAAGAAGGTAAGGAGAGGGGGAAAAGACTAAAAGTACATAACAGTAATGATCTACCTCTTTGCACAACATAACGTTTAAGGAGCTCCTGAAGTGGAAGATCTATTTCACTGTGCAAAGCTGCAAGTTCTTCTTGTCTTTCTTCTGCAGTTATAAGAGCCTCATCTTCTTCTATTGTTTGCTCATCATCTTCCTATAACAAGATCCGCATGAATAAAATAATAATATTAAAAATTATTGGGCCACATCTTGACAACACTAGCAGAAACTCAAATGAACTATGTAAAAGAATATCATAGAAATTTCATTTTACAAGAAAGCACCGAATAATTTTTAAGTCCAACAACGAATAATATTATTTTCCCTTCTTTCAACTATTTTTAAAAGTAAGAAATTCAATCAATAAAAGATACAGTTCACCATGTGCCTTGCATATTGGACACTGCATAACAATCATGATTGTTTTTCATCAATTGCCAAATCACACGCGATATAATAGGATGCATTATAGTGTGTTTCTTGTCACCAAAAATATCAAGAGAAACTTTTTTTTATGGAAAGAAAATTACTCACTGATTCTTCTTCAGAATTTACGTCAAAATCATCGTCCGCCTCTGCAATAACACCCAACGAAGGTTTCATGAGGCAGATGTTTAATGTATTTTAATAGAGAAGGCAAGTATCATTAGTAACAAAATTACATCATCCTAATTACCAGTATTCAAATCCAACGATTGATCAACATCATTCACATCTTCTTTAACAGGAGACTTTAGTTTGTACTGAGCAGGAGATTGTTGCACAGGTTTATGTGGGTCCACCAAGTTTTCTGCCAACATTGTTGAGTACCTAAAGTATTCATCAAAAAGATCAATTCACTTTTCCTTAATGAAAGTAATGAAGTTCAGGTTTAAGAATAAACCTCTCAGTTTGCCCTAGAAGAAACTCAAGCTGTTTATCAAGTGCCTTTTTCTTTTTCTCATCAAGCTCCATTTGATGCTTATAAAGAACCTGAAATCATAAATTTAAATGGAGAAATAAGATTCATGATATCAAAAATCAAAAAGCATTTAGGAAGATCAATATATTATGACTTACCAATTTCTCAATTTTCATCCAGAATTTCTTCACGTCCTTGGATATATTAAGAGCAATTTTTCGCATCCGATGTTCCTCTTCCTGATCACGATTGCATACAAGATTTAACAAGTTAACAGGGAAAAACAAAATGAACTCAATTATATCCAAGACAGCTGTTGCTAATTTTACAAAACATGATTGGTTAAAAAACTACTCTTTTTTAAATTTAGTAAGAGAAGAAAAAGAAACCTTCAACTTCTTCTCCCCCCTGGTGGCCTGATCCAACATGCCCTTGGTGGCTCTTAATGCAACCTTCTTTGCCTGAGCCAGCTTCCATTTCCTTTCAGACTCAAAGTCCTGTTAAGATCTAGTTTAGTTAGAAAGAGGAAAGCATGGAAAATTGTTGTCATATCACACTGCAACGCGATGCACGTAGGCAAATAACATTTACAGACTCAGACAAAAAGCATGAATAACAAGCTAAAACCAATAAAAAATTATATTTGTGCATTGAAAATGGAAAAGTTCAGAAGCATAAGATAGTCAATTACCTTCGACAACCAGACCATTTCTTCTAAAACATGATCCCAATGCGTTTTAGGACGTTGAGGCTCTCTAGGCGCTTCAAGTGCCTATGATAAAGTTAAATCATAAGTTAACAATCAATAATTGCTAGTACACACAGTAGCTACACAATCTCTGACTGGACAAACTCTCCAGACTGAAACATCAATCTCTTTCAGACAGATACAATAAAAATTCCCATAAATGAATAAGTATTCTTATTCAACTAATTCCATGTCAACGACGATATGGACAATTTATGAATTAAGGCCATCTTTAGCAGAGTATTGACTCCTACATGCAATCCTCATACTTTATCTAAACTGACCCAAAAAAAAATCTTCAAAAGGAGGAAGAGATTACAAAAAATTCTAAGTTAAAGAAAAGACATTTTAAAAGTGTTGTCATGTCTATTGCAGGCATAGTAATATACCATTATAGAACAAAAAAATTGATCCAAATGGATATATGAAGACGGATTAAGGTAGACCAATAAACTACAAGTGAAGAAAGAAATGAAAGAGTACAACCTTCAATGGACAGTTCTAAGCACACAAGTAGGGGTAGCAAACTCTTCAAATTATTGAGAAAGTAATTTTAAGATTTTAGTTGTATTCATTTTCATCTGAAGATATTACATTCCATACCAATGACTGAATAATAAAATTGGTCATTGCATTAACAGCAAAGAGACAGATGACCAACCTTATAAAAAACAATCAAATCTGCCTCAATATGCAGTGAGTTCTTTCAAAGTATTAGAACAACTCATTTTGATCACAACATGTCTTCAGGTTTTGCTAGAACTCCAACCTAACTATAAGGTTTGTCAGCGTTAAATTTATAAATAAATACTAACACTTAGACGAAATGCTGCTTTCAGTAACCCATTCCTGGTCTAGTTTTTATTTGTGGTATGCTTCCTTGAAAGTCTATAAGTTGCTTTACATAGTTGATTTTTTTTTTGGCCCATGCTTTACGTTTTTTTTTTTTGGCCAGAATATGCTTTAAATAGTTGATAATAAATAAATAAATAAATAATTTTAACAAAAACCCTTATACTTTCTAGATGCTCGTTAAAATTCAGAAGTGGACATAAAATTTTATTTAGTTATTGTAAATATACAAGAATTACTATCAAACTTAGAAAATCACCAAAAAATGATGCAGCCGATTTAACAAATTTGCAGAAAGAGCACAATCTGATTAGTAGTTACAGAATTTCAAGAAACTGAAAGGTGAAAGGTACAAATTGAATCTACTTGAACAGAAACCAGGATAGAGAGGGATTAAGATCTGCATTTAGAGACTTTTTCCAATTTCACTCTAAGAGACAGCAGGAAAGTTCTTGTGGTCGATTCAGTTAAGAGTTGTAAAACAATGATGAAAATTTCAGCAGGAACACCCTTAGTGATAAGAAAGTTTTAGGGTAATTTGATATAATATTCTCTCAATTTAAGGAAAAATTATTTGCAGTTCCAAAGACAACAAAGAAGTAGTAGCTTCCAGACAAAATTGATATGAAAATTAAGATGCAAGAAAAGGTCCACAACAATCAAACATAAATTTACTGTGAAAAGCATGAAGCCTCCACAAGATATCTATCTTTAAGCTTATTTACAGTAAAAATTCTCTTCAGCATCCATTTATACATCACAAGCGCACGATAGGTGATGACAAAAACAATTAACAATAACATTATAAGCGACCAAAAATAGAGCTATAAGAACCTGAAAAACTATTACCTTTTGACGCCTAGCTCTTGTCTCATGCTCAATCCTAGACCTTGGTCCCTTGGAAGCCATTATGTTCTCATTTTCCCTATCTTATGATTAGCATAGAGAAAGGCTGCAGGAAAAGGTTAAACCAAAAAAATCAATGTATAAATTGGTTAAGTAGACGAGGAATGTGTGGTTATGGTGGGCGACGGATAGACGAGGACAAGGCTAAACCGCTTTTTACACTTTAATCGGTGATGGGCGACGGCGGCCGCCGATGATGGATGGCCGGAATCTGGAAAATAATGGGGGATGTTTTATTTTTTGGCGTGGAGGGTCTGTTTTTTTGTTCATGTAGAGAGGGAAGGAGAGTGAGTAGTTACAACTTACAAAGAAGTATAAAGAATACACAAATGTGGAATATAGGGAAGGAGAAAAAAAATGTCCTTTTAGGTAGTCTTTCACGCAGCTTTTAACTGTGCGTGTAAAAGGGTGTTGCTATTTACAGCACCCTTTTGATATTTTTGTCATTTGCTTCATTTTCTAACCTTTCAAATCCTTTGAAATTTTCAAGTTATTATGAACATAGAATAGTCCGAGAACTCCGGAAATGGATGATAACGTGCCGTATTTTGACGACGAGTTAAGAAAAATGCAATTTTCGGGAGATTTTGGGCTGATATGACCGTGCCGCTCTGCGAGGACGGCAAGCGACGTGTCGTCCCCTCAGGACGGCTCCGCGTCAGGATTTATTTTTAAAAAAATAATAATAATAAATAATTTTTTATGTTAAGTATTATTAGTTTGGGTCAATATTAGTATTATTATTATTATTATTTATTATGTATTGTTAGTATTGAGCGAAAATATTTTTTTGTAAGTAATATTTGGTAATTAAATTTTGCAGGTCGAATTGGAAGATTTTGGTAGTGACGGTGTTGATTATAGTCCATTCTTCATGACTGACCAAACTTTTACGACCGATTTAGATGCAATTGAATGGGCCAAAAGTATTGCAATTAGAAATCGTTTCGAGTTAGTTATTTCTTCGCACAAAGATAGCGGTAGGAAGAAGATATTGAGATGTTTCCGTGGTGAATGATACAGGGGGATTTTGAGAGATTTGGATTCCGCCGTGCGAATAAATACGAAGACCAAAGCGTGCAAATGCCCTTTCCGGGTCACGGTCAAAGAATCGTGTGATTGTAGCAGTTGGAAAATTGTAGCATATCCTGGTAGAAAGAGTATGAACAACCATGCTTTGTCTATTTATCGGGAGGGATATCGACAGATGAGCGGACTTAGCACCGAAGCAAAAAAAAATTGTGCGGGACATGGCTCTAGAAAAGCCATCTACTATTCACGTGTCTAGTTTGGAACAACATCCAAATGAGGCCGTTACTAGAAAACAGCTGTACAACTATAGAAATGTTTTGCGGAAGGAGGAATTTGAGGGTAGAGATGTTGTGGGTCAGTTGTTTCATAAAGTAAAGGAAAGCAAATATATATATTTGACGGTTACTAACCCGGAAACCAATCGACTGAGTCATCTGTTTATGGCACATCCAAAATCAGTCACTTAAGTCTGAAACTTCCCCTGGTTCTTTGGCATGGATACAACCTACAAAACCAACAAATGCAAGATGCCTTTTTTTGAAATCATAGGGATGACTCCAACTAACAAGAACTTCATGATACCGTATGTAATTATGAAGGATGAGAGCCAGGGGAGCTAACGTTGGGTCATGGACAGGTTGAGGGAGTTGATTGGTCCTGATGTGCATCCGACGACTATTGTGACTGATTGGGAGTTGGGGCTAATGACACCGATTATGGAGGTTTTTCCACAAACTCCCCACTTGTTTTGCACCTGGCACATCAACAAGGACGTTCAAGATAGAGTCTACAGAATTTGTAACAAAAACAAGGGCATCGCAGAGGGATTCAAGAACGACATATGGAAACAAATCTTTGAAGCCCCAACAGAACTAGAATACCATAGACAAGTCAGATTGATGAGAGATCGGTGGAGTCACAAGCTCCAGGTGGTATTATGTATTATTAGTCGTAGCATTTATTATTAATGTTATTATTATTTATAGGGTTATTTATTAGTCTATGCATTTATTATTTCCGCAGGTGGTATCTTATATTGAGGAAACATGGTTAGTGCACAAGGAGAAGTTCGTTCACGCGTGGACGAACAATGTGCAACACTTCGGCAACACTACTACCTGTAGAGTGGAGAGTGCACACTCTATGTTAAAGCAATGGTTGAACTCGTCCACTGGTGCTCTAGATACAGTGTGAAAGGAGGCGGACATGGCAATACGAACTCAACTTGTTCAAATCAGGTTCCTATGTTAAAGTTTATTTATTGTTATTTGTGCTATTATTGTTTAGGGTTATTTTTATAAATACATGTTATGTTTCATTATTAGGTACACAGTTGAAGAATCGAGACGCAAAGCAGGAACCCGGTACTCATGCTTTCCATTTAACTACATGACATGTAAAGTTTCCCACTACTGTTTGAGATTGCTTGAGATTGAGCTACAGGCGGATGAGAGATTTGAGCAATGAAGTGGATGATCGCTGCGGTTGTGTGTTGAGGAGAACGCATGACATTCCTTATGCTTGTGAGCTTAAGGGTGCCATGGAATCGGGTAACCCAATTAGTCTCGATCGCATTAACATATTTTGGAGAACACTTGATATAGGTGATCAGGTTCAGCAACCTGATTTCGTCGGATCTGATGATTTGTCGGAACATCACCGGTATTTTCAGTCACTTGTTGATGAAGTCATAGCAAGCGATCTTGCGGTTGTGCGCAACGTATCTCGTATCATCCAAAGCCATCTTCACCCAGATGAAGCCAATTACCTTGAACTGTATGTGAACATGAAAGTTAGATGATACGAATCTAGTTGTATTAGATTCAAATCCAACCTTTGAATATCCACCAAAGTCGACTTGAACTTCTTCAACTCCTAGACTTGTATGTCGATGATCTTCACAAAGCTATCCCTCCTCTTTCGTCGGCCTTAAGCACTCAATTAGACCTGCAATTGAATTCTCAAGATCACAAGATTCACAAACAACTAAGTTATCTCAACCTAATTGCTTGCTAGGACTCTACAAGATGAAGAACCCTAATTTTGCTCAAACTAGAACAATGAAGCTAAGATAATCAATTTGGGAAAATAATCCTCAACTTTATTAATCAACTCAACTTATGTTTACAAGAGGGGGATGGTCCCTTTATATAGTAGTAGGGGACGCATAACCCTTCTCCTAAATCTAAAAGGAAAACATTACATAAAGGAAGGAACAAGGAAATAGCCTACTCCTTGTCCTACTAGGAAAAGTAAATACATAACTTAATTAAGCAAGGATTGGACTTAGTCAAACAAGGCCCAATGAGTCTTCAATGGTTTTCAATTCTTCAAGATGAGATCTTATAAAGCCCACCAAAGCTTCCTTAAACCTTTTAGCCCGAGCCCTTGTTATTGGACCCAACGGCATAGACAAAGGGTCGCATGGCCGGTTGTGGCCGGGCATGGCCGAGTCATTTGGCCGGTTGTAGCCGGACATGTCCATGTCGCGTGGCCAGTGATGGCCGGATATGTCCATGTCGCGTGGCCGGTGTTGCGCGGCTTCTCCAAGCAATGGCCGGTTACTTGTGCCTCCATCTCCATGCTCCTCCAAGCTAGCATCGATGACATCTACATGATCTTCATTGGCTCCAATGTGTTCTTCTAAGCCATGATAAGCTCTTGGCGCATCATTAGAGGTCGACTGAGGGGCAGTAGATCAACGAGACGTGATCTGAGTTCGTGGGAGTGCAATGAGAGGGGTCATGGTCGTGGTCGATCCAGTAGTGGGCGTAGTACGTCCACTGGTCATGGGCGTAGCTCTTCGTCATCCGTCCATAATGCCTCTCCAAATGGTATGAATAACTTTAGTGCTTTATCATGTATTTTTTTTTGTTCTTTTTTTTTAACTAAATGTTTGTCCTGATTATAATTATTGTTTCAAAGCGATGGGGGGATGATGTTGGCAAATACTGGCACCGTTCACAAATCCCAAGTGTAATTCACCCGTACGTTCAACGATACCTCGATGTGACCGATGACGACAACTGTGGATTCCGTGTTGTCACCTCCTTCGTTTCCAACACTCGGGAGGATTGGTCGATGGTAAGACAAGCAATTACAAACGAGGATGCAAATGCGCAGCATACCAGTCCATGTAATCATTGGCACATGCTGCTGGTTCGTCTCCAGATGGGTCGTACTGCTGGACGGGAAGCATATAATGGAGCGGGAAGCTAGCCCACTGAGCGGTGGCAAATGTGTGAGGCCACTCGACCTTGTACAGCTTTGATGACCAGGACCGTACTACCTTAGTCGGACTCAGTATAGGGGGAGGGATGAGCTGCACAAACCCGAGCTGTCGAAGTACTCGTGATGGGATGTGATACGAATCTAGTTGTGTTAGATTCAAATCTATCCTTGAAAAGCCTCCAAAGATCTACTTAAAATTCCTCAATTTCTAGATGTGTTGGTCGATAGTCTTCACAAGGCAACTCCTCTTCTTTCGTCGGCCCTAGATCTCCAATTAGACCTGCAATTGTCAACCTAAGGTCACAAAGTTCAAAAACAATTAAGCAATCACAACCTAATTGTTTGCTAGGAGTTTACAAGATTGAAGAACCCTAACTAGGCTCAAACTAGAATAATGAAGTTAAGATAATCAATTAGGGTGAATAAACCTCAAAATCTTTATTGAAAACTTAACTTGTGTGTACAAGAGGGGGTTGGCCCCTTTATATAGGCATAGGGGACGCCCCTCATCTAATCCTAAAGCCATAAGGGCGGTTTACATAAAGGAAATTAGGACAAGGAAAGAGCCTAATCCAAGTCCTACTTGGAAAAGTAAATAACAAAGCATAATTAAACAAGGATTGGACTTAGTCAAACAAGGCCCAACCCAAATAACATCCAAACTTAAAAATAAGCTAATCTAAGATAGAATTAAGCCCAAACAAAGCAAACTAATGCTAATGGGCTCATGCCACGATGTCAATCCGACAATTTAGAATCAATAGCAAGCAAAGTGATGAACTTGTAATTGATTGGTGTTTTCTTGCTCAAATCATCATCAAAACTCTTCAATTGAACTTTAATGGTCTTCATATCATCAAGATGACTTCGAACAAGGCCCAATAGTGCATCCTTGAACTTCTTAGCTCTTGATCTTGTCATTGGACCATTAGGCAAACATAATGGATCAATTGGCACCTTCTTTGGTCTTGAAACAAGTCCATCGTTATATCCATGGTCTCCATGCATCTCCATGCCTCCATGTAGCCCATGCACATCCTTTCCTTGCTCTCCATTGTCATCTTCAAGTCCATTATAAGTCCTTGGCGCATCATTCCCTCCATGATAAGCCTTGGTCGCATCATTCCCTCCCCTTGAAGAAGATTTGTCCTCAAATCTTGTTTATATGGTACTACATATGGAAAGCTCTCAATGAACTGGTTTTGCACAACATTGGGATGGAGTTCAATCCCCTAATGGATGGCAATCCACTAGGAATTTTCTCACAAAAGTAAGTTGCAGACTTCCCTCCTCGCATCAAAACAACTCCAATTCCTACAAAATCACTCAAAAAAGACACAATATTGCTTGGAAGTTTTCGAGCCAAGTTGTTAGTACTCACAAGTGTATTTCGAAACAAAAGTAAGATCAAAACAGAATCCTCATGCAAAACACTCTTAATCTCACTCTTAGTAGCTAACATACACTCTTTAACAACTTTCCTAGAAGTCTCTTTAATTTCACCCAAAACAGTCCTATTTTCAATGCTATGATCAACCAAAACAGATTTGTTTTCATCACAATTAGCATCCAAAACAGATTTTGTTTCATCACAAACAACACTCAAATTAGGTTTAGTATCATCGCAAACAACATCTAAAACACTCTTTGCAACTAAGGCTGTTTTATCATCAAAACAATCATCAATTTTAGGTTTGGATTTACTTTTTTCTTTAGCCCTAAATTCAGCATCCAATTTAGCAAAATCATCTCTCAATTTAATTTGATCTTTTAAAGCTTCTTGAAGTGATAAAGGAACTAAAGTAACGGGAATCTTACCACACTTAAAAGAGTACTTGTTTGTCTCCCTATCATGTTTCACCTTGTTGTCATATTGCCAAGGCTTCCCAAGCAAAACATGACAAGCTCGCATTGGTAGCACGTCACACAAGACATCTTCTTTATACTTGCCCAAAGAAAGAGTAACCAAAACTTGTTTGTTAACCTTAATTTCTCCTCTATCATTGAACCAACCTAAGCTATAGGATTTAGAATGTTTAGAAGTAGGTAGTTGTAACTCTTTCACCAAATAATCACTAACTATGTTTGTACAACTCTCTCCATCTATAATCACACTACTTGGTTTACCATTCGCATAACATCTAGTGTGAAACAAATTCTCCCTTTGAACATCCCATTTCACATAGGCACTCAAAGTTCTCCTAGCAACCAAACTAAGTGGAGCTAACTCATCACCATCATCAATTGCAGCCCCATCATCGTCCCTTTCATCATCACCATTCCCACTAGAATCTAAGCCAAAATCACCCTTATCTTCACTCAAAGGCTTAATGTGAGTCTTAGATGATGAACTTGAACCTTCACTTTCCATAGGATCTCTCCTAGCTACTTCCCTTGGTGGTGGAAGTTGAGCTTGATTAGCCCTTTGTTGATTTTGGGCCTCTCTTGCTTGTTGAACATTAGCCAACGTATCCATTCTTGTAAACAAGGTGCCAAGTTGTTGCATTATAGTTTGCAACATTGTAGCCATGTTTACTTCCTCATTTTCTCCTTCTTGTTGATTTTCCATTGTACCTACACAAAAGAAAAATTAGTAGCAACAATCCTCACAAGTGTGTGTGTGTGTGTATACCTTGTTGTGCTCTCGTGTTTGCACTCAACCTAGTTGGATTGGCGGTCCTCTAACACTTTTGATGATCTCATCAGATTATGCCTTTTACTAGCTTCAATAGGCTTAATAAGAGCAACTTGTAAGAGTACTTCTTTCTTCTCGTTACCTACTTGAGGAACAAACAATTAGGAGTAAAAACTTATGTCAATCAAAGTAAAAAGTGATCTCAAACCAATTTGTAGCCTCCTTATATCGCCCAAGCTTGCTGCACAAATCCAATCAAAACACACAAAACACAATTCAACCAATTCAATCAATCAAGAACCCTAGTACCACTTAAATCCAATTTGTACCACTTGAATCCAATAGGGTTCCAACCTGAAATTCTTCAAATTAAACCTTTAATCACAACAAAAGCAACCCAAGATACTCAAACAAACAATCAATTTCACTCAATTAGGGTTAATTGCAACAAATTAGCTCAATTGCGACAAGAACTAAAACCCCTAATCCGCAAATTCCCAAAATTTCGATAACAACACAGATTTTTTAAATTTGTTTTGATATTTTTCCCAGTAAGATCACACTAAAAGAACTCTAAATCTCAAATTTCAAAGCTTTCTGACGTCAAACGAACCCAGAACAAAAATCACAAGTTTTTGTTCGAAATTTTTTTATTTTTAAAAATTTTTCTGATATGTTTCGATATAACTACAAGGTATGAGGACTCCAAATCTGAAATTTCAAGTCAATCGGAGTTAAGATGAATCCACAATAAAATTCCAAAGTTTCTGATTTTTTTTTTATTTTCAACTAGATAGATGAAGATGAAACTAGAATTTAATGAATGATAAATAGAAGGATAGATTTACTGATTGAAGATGAATAATTTATGCTTTGATTACTAATTGATACGAATCTAGGGGTGTTAGATTCAAATCTATCCTTGAAAAGCCTCTAAAGATCTACTTGAAATTCCTCAACTTCTAGATGTGTTGGTCGATAGTCTTCACAAGGCAACTCCTCTTCTTTCGTCGGCCCTAGATCTCCAATTAGACCTGCAATTTTCAACCTAAGATCACAAAGTTCACAAACAATAAACAACTACAACCTAATTGTTTGCTAGGACTCTACAAGATTGAAGAACCCTAAGTATGCTCAAACTAGAATAATGAAGCTAAGATAATCAATTTGGGTGAATAAACCTCAAAATCTTTATTGAAAATTTAACTTGTGTTTACAAGAGGAGGTTGGCCACTTTATATAGGCATAGGGGACGCCCCTCATCTAATCCTAAAGCCATAAGGGCGGTTTACATAAAGGAAAGGACAAGGAAAGAGCCTAATCCAAGTCCTACTAGGAAAAGTAAATAACAAAGCATAATTAAACAAGGATTGGACTTAGTCAAACAAGGCCCAACCCAAATAACATCCAAACTTAAAAATAAGCTAATCTAAGATAGAATTAAGCCCAAACAAAGCAAACTAATGCTAATGGGCTCATGGCACGATGTCAATCCGGCCATTTAGAATCAATAGCAAGCAAAGTGATGAACTCGTAATTGATTGGTGTTTTCTTGCTCAAATCATCATCAAAGCTTTTCAATTGAACTTGAATGGTCTTCATATCATCAAGATGACTTCGAACAAGTCCCAATAGTGCATCCTTGAAATTCTTAGCTCTTGATCTTGTCATTGGACCATTAGGCAAACATAATGGATCGATTGGCACCTTCTTTGGTCTTGAAACAAGTCTATCGTTATCTCCATGGTCTCCATGCATCTCCATGCCTCCATGCAGCCCATGCACATCCTTTCCTTGCTCTCCATTGTCATCTTCAAGTCCATGATAAGTCCTTGGCGCATCATTCCCTCCATGATAAGCCTTGGGCGAATCAGGATGTATGGCTCAATTACATCCCGATACTGAATAAAGCCGATATAGGTAGTTCTGGGCAGAAGAGCACCCGGAGTCTTCCCGTAGGGCAACCACGTCACCTGCATACATATAGAAAAACGAACACAGAAATTAGTAAATAAAAAAACCCTATATATTGACCTATATTTAATTATTATAAATCCATAATATAATGTACATCGGATACGGTCATCTGGTCAAGAGGCTACGTAATGACTTTAGTCGGTCCTCCAATCTGTCTAGGACTCGGACATCCCACATGCGGGCTCGGGGCAAGTGCGGATCAAAACGAACAATCCTTCAATTAAAGCAATTGGATTTGCTTCTAGCGAGTTGATAGCTTCGGTGATGGCAACGGCTGGAGATGGTTCAACGATAGGCTTCTCATCATCAGATACCGATTCAAAGGCTTTTATGGAATAACGGGGCGGAAGCATGGGAAGTACTCGTATATCCATGCCTGCAGTAGGGTCATGCAACCAGAAATACCTTGACAATCTCCTCTACTCGCCACCCCTAGTTGACAATAAAGATAAGCTAATGTAGCAGCTCGCCATGAATATCCGGGGACACTCGCCAACCCCTTAGTAATCAACTCGTGCAGCATAGACGGTCTAATCCGATTCCCACTCTTGTCAACAAACAAGGTGGCACCTAAAATCGTCCAGACCCATGCTATCGCTTGTGTCTCAACCTCTCGTTTCTCCCCGCACAAATCGAAGACCGAATCAGTCAAAACTCCCCCACGATCGTAGTGCTGACTCAAGTCCGTCTCGTCAACGTTCAACTGCTGCATACAGGCTAACTGCAAAGCCTCTATGTCCGGATCGACAGTAATCAACTCTTCCCCCACGGGCACACCCAGAATATGATGAACATCATGCAACATGATGGTCATCTCACCGAACGACATGTTAAATGAGTTCGTATCGGTTTGCCAGCGCTTGACGAACACAAAGATCAGTGGAGGATCAATCGAGCTGAACATGGTGAATGGGAGGTGCTACAACCCAGTCCGATCAATCATCGCCCGCGCCTCCCCTGACAAGATGTCGTATTGGACTCTCAACTTCCAACAAACAATAGATTTGTTCTGGCACTTGAGGACGCCTTTCATCTGGCCCTCATACATACGCGAGGCTATATGCCCAAGAAAACTGGGAATCACGCTACCATCTATAGGGCCACCTGGCACTGGCTTACTAACCACCTAGCTATGATCAGTGGTGCGGGATTGTTTAGATCATTTCGTACTCCCTGAAATTAATAAATTATTTAACTAAATTAAATACTAATCTAATAATATAAAATTAATAACTAAATTTGTAACAAATCAAAACATTTATGTACCTGATGTCGACCCAGTACTAGCAAAGCGACCTCCATAATCCCTCATAAGAGGGAGATCAATAGGTTGGGGCTCGGAGTGCGAATCAGAAGAAGTCCAGTCCTCGGCCCCATGAAATTAACCCTGCTGAGCACGCTCCAACTCATTAAGACGAATCTGCTCCCTCATAGCAGCTCTATCCCTCAAAATCTAAGCCACTCTCTCCCTCTGAGCCTCTCTCTGAATCTCTCCCTGCTGGCAGAGGCCTTGACACAGCGACTTTTAGTGTGCCGCGGTTCAGAGCTAGTCCCCTCATCTCCTCCTCTCCTCGACAACATATTAAAAACTATAATTAATAACAGTAATTAATCATAAATCTACTAATTATAACTAATAAACTAATTAAAACTAATAAACTAATTAACAATAATTAATCTTAATTAAAATTCAAAATTCAAAATTTAAATTTCAAAATAAAAAATTTTAAATTTCAAAATTCAAAATTTAGATTAATCAACAGTAATTAATCATAAATTAACTAATTAAAACTAATAAACTAATTAACAATAATTAATCTTAATTAAAATTAAGAATTTCAAAATTTAAATTAATAATAATTATTAATTAAATAATTTTAAAAGCTTAAAAATTGTTTTGGGGCGGCACCGCTGTGGCATAGACGCCCCACAAGGAGGCATGTCGTGGGGCGGCATGCCATGTCAAAGCCGCCCCCCTAGGGCGGCATACCATGGCACAGCCGCCCCAGTAGGGTGGCATACCGTGGCATAGCCGTCCTCCTGGGGCGGCACAACAATTTTCCAACCCTATTTTTCTAGATCTAGATTTGCACAACAACTTTTTTCATAAATCTTATCAGTGTAAATCTTAGTCGTTCTGTTCCTGTACTACGATTGAAATCCGACATGATTTTCTTCAAGATTGTTTTCAAAATTTGATGTTTTAGTTTGAATGGTTTAGAGGATTTTAAGTTAGAGAGTTTGAAGAAAATGAAGTAGAGATTTTAGTTTGAAGGTTTTTTGAAGGTTTTAAAGGATTTGAAATTAGAAAGTAGAAAAAATATGAGCAAAGGGTAAAATTGTAAAAAGGGGGCGGTATTTAGCAATTTAGTAAAAAAAAAGAAAAAACTCTACACTTTGATGTAAAAAAAAACTGTAGCACTTTCAACTGTGCGTTGTAGTTAGAGGTGGCAAATGTGCGGGTTAGGTTGGGTTCGGGTTTGAACCATCGAGTATGGACCCATTTTGGGTTGGGCTTGAGTCAGGTCGGGTTCATTTCAGGTCAGGTTAAATTGGGTTCGGGTTGAATTTGAGTTAGGTTAATTCGGGTTTGGTTTCGATCTGGGTTTTGGCCAGATCATTTGCCTTTTTTTTCTGGATGAATTAGGGATGTAAATGGTTAGTAGATTATAGGTACCCGACACTATCCGACCCGATTAAGCAGAGTTAGGGTATTGTATAATCGGGTTAGAGTAGGGTATGGGTAGTAATTTTAGTACCCGTGACGGGTTCGGGTAGGGTTTGGGTAGTGACCTTAGGGTACCCACTACCCGAACCCGGTTATTAATTAATTGTTTTAATATTAAATTTTTATTTATATATTATACTTTTACTTAAAACTTACTCATAATCAACCTAATTAAAATTTGTTTATGGTTAAAAATATAATTTTTATCTTTGGTCTACAATAATACAAGTTAATTTTAAAGAAACTCATTTACTTTTAATTAATTTATTATTATTTAATTATAATGCAAAAAAATATTCTGGTTTTTTTATCGGGTTCGGGTAGTTAACGGGTAGTTATTTTAAAAAATAATCGGGTAGTTATAGGGTTCGGGAAACCTAAAAAATAATAGTGTTAGGGTACGGGTACCTCAAATTTTGCAGGTACCCTACCCGTTGACATCCCTAGGATGAATAATGTCATTATCTTTTTCAAATTTTCTGTATAATTTATTAATTTACCTTTTAAACATATTCATATGAAATACTATACGGCATAAATGAAATTTTCGGATTCAGGTTCGGGTTTTTTCGAGTTCTGGTTTTTTCGGGTTTGAGATTTTTCAGGTTTGAGATTTTTCGGATTTGGGGTTTTTATGGATTCGGGTTCAGGTATTTGAGTTTTTTTGTTAATCGGGTTCAGGTCAGGTTCGGATTCAGGTTTTCGGGCGGGTTTCTCTCGGGTCGGATTCGTTTTGCCACCTCTAATTGTAGTGGACTGGTGACCGCAGTTTAGTGGTGACTTACTATTCGATTTCGGTTTCGATTTCGAATTGTTGGTTTTGGTATCGTTTTAGGTAGAGTCTTTCAGCGCACTTTAACTATGCATGTAAACTGTAGTGGTGACCGCAGTTCAATTCCAATTCCGGTTCCGAATTGGCGATTTCAGTTTTGAAATTATTAGATTCTGGTTTCAAACCGGACGGTTCCGATTCCAAACAACAATTCTTTTAAAAAGAAAAACTTTTATTTTTTTTCCTACTTGTCCGATCAAGGTAATTCATGTGTCTATTTAGAGGTAATTTCATGGTCTACAACTTTCATTAAGGACTAAGAAGCCAATTTTTATGTTTTGATTCTACAAAAATGCTTCTGAAATTTTGTTGTCTCGATTGCCAGTCTATATAATATTGTATAATTTTCGGTCCACACATCCGATTGAAATTATTTAAGTGTCGGTTAAAAGTTTATTACATGATCTGCGACTTTCATCAAGGACCTGAAAGCTGAATTTGATTAATGAGTCTCGTGGAGAGTTGAAGAGGGAATTTTTATGTTTGGTCTCCATAAAAAAAATACTTTTTTCCCTGAATTATTTATCAAATGACCCCATACTTTTATGTTTTATGCTATTTAATCCTTTACAAATTCTGGGTTGGACGCTTTAACGCTTCGGCTTTAATTCTTTTGCTTTTTGTTCTATTTGTCCGATCAATGTGATTCAAGTGTTTATTGAAAGATAAATTAATGACTTGCAACTTTCGTTAAGGACTCAAAAGCCAATTTTGAGGTTTCAGTTCTCAAAAATGTTTCCGAAATTTGGTGGTCTCGCTCGACGGTCTATTTAATTTTGATTCACGATCACTATTTATAACATAGACCTAAGCTTAAAAAAATACCAACTAAATATTTTGCATATATCCTTTCTATGTAAATACAACAGCTACAAGCTACGCAAAATCAACTACCATTATAGCTAAATACCTATATGTTCATAACTAACTGTTCCCTATTTTCACAACCCCGACACAAAGTGCGGGTCCTGAGACTAGTTATTATTATAAACTTATAAACTACTAGTTTTCACTTCCACGTGTGTTGCACATGATCAATCGTATCCATCGTATTTAAATTAGTAGAAAATTAAAATAATAATTGTAATTATTTATACGTAGAGCTGTCAAAACCTGATCCAAACTCGATAACCCGTCCAATCCGGCCGAATCCGATTTGGCCAAAAAAAGTAAATGATCTGAACCCGTCCTATCCAGACCCGACAAACTCGTAACCTGAATGACCGGGAATGTTAACTCGGATGACCCAAGAATATTATAAACTAAAATTATGTTTTATTCAATAAAATCCACATTTTTATTTATTTGTTGCCAAAAAATCATTTATTTAATAAATTTTATATTATTGTTATAATTTTAACTACTTTGATTAAATTTGCTAAATTTCATTATATGAACAATTATTATATGAATAAATACAAAATCAGTTATATGAATAATTTATGATAAATTTATAATTAGTAATTTGGTTTTTTTACATAATATAAAATAATAATAATTAATCAGTAATTTCTTGAGAATTTTTCCTATTAGGAAAGAACATAAATTTAGATATTATATAACCAATATTTATTTGAACACATACCCCACTTCTTAATTAATTATGTATTTAATATTCAAAATTAATATATAAAGGGACACATGTAAACTCTTTAACCACGTATATGTAGTTTGGTAAACTTCACCAATAGTGGATTGTAAAATAAATGGAATAATAAAGATATTAAATAATTTTTAAGAATTAAACATTGAAAAATTCAAGCCTAACTTAATTGATTCGAGTTTTAGACCAGAAAAACTCAAAACCCGAATGACCTAGAAACGAGTGACCTGAGGCCAAAACCCGAACCCGCTTGACCCTTGACCCAGCAGACCCGAGACCCAAATGACTTGAACCTAGATGAGCTGAAACCCGAATGACTCGAGAAAATTATCTGACTCATTTGACTTGGACCCGGACGACCCAAACCCGAAACCCATCCAACCCGCCCGATTGACTCCTCTAACTTTTTTTTTTGCGTCAACTCGTCTAACTTTATAAGTCAAAAGAAATAATTGCATGTTACTCTTCTTTTTATTTTTAAAAACTCTAAATTCCTGTTATACACTCCAATACATTAAACTATCAATACACATTCCAAAAATAGAAAAAAGGTCAATCACAATAATTAAATTTTAAATAAATTTTTAATGTAATTAGTTTAAAAAATGATGAATAACTATTGATTAGACAACTTATTTTAACTTTTATACTTCATAATAATACTTTTATTAGTTTATATTATAATTGAAATGGGTCCAGGCCTACCAAAAAGTCTCCAATTTTTTAAAATTATAATGGTAAAAATAAAATATTTATAAACATATTGAATTTAATTAAATAAAAATAGAGTTTTTTAGTAGAATAACTGTAAAAGTTTATTTCTAATAAAAACTGTAAATTTTAAACAATGTCATTTAAGAAATAGATTTTAAAAATTCTAATATAGCTAAGGTTTTTAATTAAATTAGTAAAATTATAAAAATATAATAGGTATATACATAAAAAATAGAGTTTTTAGTTGAGTAAAAATATAAAATTATATTTAAAAAAATCTAATATATATAAGTTTTTTAATTAAAATAGTAAAATGGTAAAAATTAAATAGTTATAAGGATATTAGATTTAATTGAATAAAAATAGAGTTTTTAGTTGAATAAAACTATAAAACTTTAAACAATGGCATTTATGAAATATATTCGAAAAATAAGGGTATAATAGGCAATTCAAAAGTTTTACAAGAACTCATACTTTTTAATATTGTGTATACATACATACATACATACATACATACATATACATATAAAAAGAGGGGAAAATTGACAAAATTGTCCACCCCTCTCAATTATTTTTTTTCCATTTTTTAATGGTTTCTTTTTTTTTTTTTCATTTCGTAATCGGTATTTTTGTAAAATCGTTTAGGGTATATAAGTCATTTGCATGTTTTTAAATATTAAAAAAGGATAAATTACAAATTTAATCGCTTAACTTTACGTAAATTTATGATTTAGTCATCTAACTAAACAAATGTAGCGATTTGGTCACTTAAAATTATAAAATTGATTATTGTATCACTCAACCTTTAATCCGCTTACGTTGCACAAGAGGTGCTCATGTGTCGGGCCGGGTTTGAGCGATTTGGTCACTTAAATCTATAAAATTGAATACTTTAATCTCTCAACCATTAACTTGATTAAGCGGCACACCCACATCATCCATCATGACATTATAAAAGAGGAGGGATTCACTTACACACAATGTGAGTTACACAATGTTTTCACTCTTTTATATCTTTTAGTAAAATTTATATTTGACTAATCCGAAACATTAAATTTTAAATTCTATTCACATAGATCATGTATGTTAAATTTAAAGTTAATTGAAAATGTTTAACTACATGTTTGATTGCATTATATTTTCCACCGTTAAATATATATTGAAAATATTGAAAAATCTTGAAGTCTCGATCAATACAAAAAAGAGGTCGGATTGACATGAAATTTTACGTGCATGATTCATATGAGAAGAGTATTAAATCCAACAGTTGGTTTTGTAAAATATTACTTTTAAATTAAGTTATAAAATTGTGTAAAACAAGTTTGTTTACATTGTATGTAAGTTGATCCTTCCTAGATTCCCCCAATCCAAGGTTGGCATAAGTTGAATTCGGATGGATCTTGAGATGGTAATCATGGACCTGCTGGCTCAAGAGGTGTTATAAGGGATGATCAAGGACAATGGATTGTTTATTATGCTAGTATTAGAGTTTTTTGCGGTTGCAAAACTTCTAGAAACCATTTGGTTTATTTGAGAGGTTTGTTCGAATTTGAATATCGTGGAACTGCCATTAATATGGATAAATACATTGTATCTAAAGAGTTGTGTCTCTACAAACATATCTTATCAAATCTATAAATAAGGTTGGAAGTAGTTGTTTGAGAGAGATCTAAGAAAACCATAACTCTTATTCTTTAGAAACAAACCGTAGAAATTAAAAGATCAAAATCAAAATTTCCTTTTATCCAATTGGGTTTCTCTTCACCATTGTTGGGTGTAGAAAACCAAAGGCTTGTCATATCCACTAAAACTATTTGCATCAACTCTACAACAATCTCAAGAGAAGAAGGGGCAAATAACGCTTTTAGGAAAGCGTTGACAACGTATTTCAAGCCTTTTTTCAACCATTGTCTATTATTTTTTCTAAGAATCTAAAAGCGTTATTTCTTTGACAATGGATTCTGAAACCTTCAAGATTAAGAATCAAGACTTTGTTCGCCTTGATTGCTTTGATGGAGAAAATTTTTCATGATGGAAAGACAAGTTGAAATTCATGCTCACTGCAGCGAAGGTGTTTTACATTCTTGATCCTGATCTAACTCCAATCGCTGATCCAAGTGATGACGATACCAAAATCATATTGCGCTAAGGAAGAAAAGAAAGGAAGATGAAGTTGTGTGTAGAGGACTCACCCTCAATTCTCTGTCAGATCTTCTTTACAATCTTTATACATCCGAGGAGTCTGCACTCAACATATGGAATGCATTGGAATTTAAATACAAGGCTAAGGAGGCAAGTACCAAAAAGTTTCTTGTCTCAAAATATTTTGATTTCAAGTTTAACAATAATGAGCATATTTTGCAACAAGTACATGAATTACAAGTGATAGTGAATCAATTGAGAATTGCCGAAGTTAATCTTCCCATTACTTTTCAAGTTGAAGCAATTGTGACCAAGTTGCCCAGTTCATAGAATGGTTTTCGAAAGAAAATGCTCCATGATTCCAATGACTATAGTTTGGATTGAAGAAGAGTCAAGGGGAAGAGATAAAGATGTTGAGCCTGTTTATGAAAATAACAAGACTAATGTTGTCAATCGATCATCCAAACCCAGCAACAGCAAGCAAAATAAAGGGGCTTTGCTTGGTCAAGAAAGTGGAAAAATGGGGACTGCTTTGTGTGTGGTAAATCTGGACATTATACAAGAGAGTGCAGATTCAAAAAAGTGCCAAAAGCAGAAGCAAAATCCATTGACATGGATGAAGACATTGTGGCATAAAAGGCTTGCACATATTGGCTTAAGTACCATGAAAAGAATGGTAAAATTTGACATGATTAAATGTAATGTCAGTGAATTCAAAAATTGTGAAATATGTGTAGAGTCTAAAATGAAAAGAAACCTTTCAAAGTTGTTGAAAGGACTACCAATTTGTTAGACTTAATCCATTCTGTTATATGTGAACTGAATGGTACTTGTGACTATATAGTCATTGTTTGTCTAAATGTGGATGATATGCTAATTGTGAGCAATGATATGAGAAGTATGATAGAAACAAAAGGTTTTATATCTTCCACATTCAAGTTGAAAGATCTTGGAGAAGTTGATACCATCTTAGGTATCAAGGTAAAAGAAATAGGCGGGGTTATATATGCATAAAATTAACCTAAAGAATGATGGGTTTAACACTCCTAGATTTATTCACCAATGATGGCAACCTACCTAAAATTATGAAATGAATTATTAAGGTTCAAAGGGTAAAAGCAAGTCATAGATAAGTGGATGCTGAAGTACTTAATACTTGTTGTCATTGATTGAGGGTTGAGTATCAAAACTCTTAATGAAATTCAATTTTGGAAACAAGTGTCTTAAAGTGACAAAGGCACCAAAAGAATTTCACTTATATGAACTTAGAAGTGGTGCCACTTCGATTGATAGTTTGGGAGTGACTTTCATAAAAGTTCATGAAAGTTGAATAGCACAAGGCCATAATAAGTCCTAAGCAAGTGTTTGATTGGAATAAAAGGATATAATGCTTATGTGTATATTAACACCGGTGTTATCACAAGGATGTAGACACCCGTTTTTGTCATATATCCTTCAATTTAAATCAATTTATTTCTTAATTGGCATTAGGGCACATAGGGGCATTTTAGTCATTTTTACACTAAGTGCATTTTGGTCATTTGCATATTCAGGGTGGCTTTTTGCGCATTCTAAATCCACTTTTAATTTAGATTAGCTAATTCATTTTTTAGTTATCTAGATTGCATTTAAAAAAAAAAACAAAAAAATCTTAATATGCACCTTGGTATTTTTTTTTGCATATTTCATGGCTTAATTTCATTTTGTAATTTAGCATTGTTGCATTTCAATCATGTAGTTTAAGTTCAATTTAGTTCATAATTGATTGATTAACCCTCAATTTAGCAGTTAGTCAGCATGCATAAGTTGGATTTGCATTTTTGTACCCTTTTGCATTTCATGGCATATTAGTAAAACACCAAAAAATAAAAATAAGAAAATCACAAAAAGAATTCATAACTTCTCATTTATTTGTTGCATTGCATCTATCATAGACTACCAAATTACAAAAATACAAAAAAATGGTTTTCATTTTACGTTTGCATTTTTGCACCAAATGACATGTACAAGGTAATGTTCTGCATTTCTTGAAGTCCCTCTCTCCTTGCTCCTTCTTTCTTCCTTCCTCTATTACAGATAGGATTTGATTCAATACAAAGCATGTGCATCAAAGTTTCTCCTGCAAATGTCAATATGCAACAAAGTGACATGAGTCAATTCAATTACATGTTCAAGTCAAGAAATTCAACAAGAGACTGTCAAAAAGGCCAAGCAAAAAGGGGAAAAGTAAGTTCAAGTCAGCAAATGATGGATGGTAAATCAATAGAGCACACTGCATCTCAGGATGGTAGACGTGTGATCAAACAAGGCTCAACCATGACTGCACAAATATAGGTTCATCATCAAGATCAGCAATGGGAACATTACAAAACAATAAATAAATAAGAAAGCAGAGATCAAAACAGAATGATGAGCAGTTTTAACAAGTGAGAGGAATTGAGAATGTAGAGCTGCATTTGGAATACAAAAACAACATGGTCTAGTGGCAGTAAATCAGGGCAAGAAGCAAATTGCAAGATTAAGAATTAGAGGGTTCAAAGGAATTGAGCTCGCAAGGGCTGCAAAGCAAAGTGAACAGTTCATAGAAGAGCAAAATTTAGCAACAATGGGCTAAAAACAGATAAGGGCAAACATTCCAGGGTTAATGCCTTGCAAGCAAATGGAAGGCGCAAAGGCTAAGAAGCAGTTATGGGGTAGAATAGTATTTTGAAAGTGTCATTTAACCTTAAGCATTTTTAGAGTTGAAGTTGCATCTTGCCTCAGCATTTTCACAGTGTTGCAAAACATTCAGTGGTCATTCATACTTACCATGCTAGTATGCAGGATTTTATGCGAAGGCACTCCAATCAATTCATCATGCATTTTCATAGTTTCATTTAGCCATTAATGAATTTTGTAGCATTTGACACACACTGTAATTTGCATTCTTAGAAAGATCACCGCTGCAGTTTAAAAGATTTCATGGCATTCATAGATTGGAATTAGCAGTTAGATTACATTGCAAAACTCAAGTATAAGCATCCATATTTGGTTTAGAATCACACTAGATTTGCACTTTTAGGTCATTATAGCAGCATGCGCACAATCATTTCAAGGTTGCAACATAAAACGCTGATAATGGCTAAGAAATTCCATGCAAACAGCAACATTGAAATCAGAACTCTCTCAAATAACTATAATTGATCATATCCATTCATCAAGAGAAAAAAAATCAACCAATAGATTTCATTCATCAATCAAAATGGAAATTGCACAAAAGGCTTACTACACTCAAACCAGCAGAGAATTCCCAATTTCATTCAGTTATAGACAGAGAAAGAGAGAGATAATACCTGAGAGAGGATTGCCAGCTCACCCCTCTGCCACCTCAGCTTGTTCTCATCACCAACAACTAACCTGCAAAATGCCAAGAGGGATAAGTGAACCAACTGATCAGAGTCTTAATTTCACAATATTTACAGGAATTTCAATAAAACAGAAATGACCTTACCTCGTGGGAAAATGGAGAGAAGATTCCATTCTCCAACTGATTGTCGATGCCAACTCTGCATCCTTATCTCAATTTGGAGACCTGATACAAGGGAGAAGAATTGGTTAGCTAAAAAAGGGGGGATTCACAGGCTTACTCTCTCTCTACACACATTCTTTCTCTCTTCAATTTACAGACTCTCCCTCTCTACAGACTCTCTCGATCTCAAAAATTTCAGAGGCTCACCTTTTCCCTGGGAATTTTATCTCTTCGATCAAAAAAACAAAAAACTCTTGTTTTCCTCTCCTCATTGACGGATCCTCTCTCTTTTCTTCACTCCTTGAATTAAGAAAAAAAGCTCTCATCTTCTATCTCTGAAACACAGAGCCCGAATTGACCAACATACTGATCCCTTTCCTTTTTGATTTGAGTCCAATTTTTTATATTTATTAGAAACTAGGGTTCATCTGTTCGGATTTGGGGACTTTCATCTGGGAACTATTTTAGGGAAATTGCCTTGCGAGTTTTGAAGAGGAAAATGAGAAGGGTATAATTGAGTCAGGGTTAGGGAACTTCCGACGGTGGAGCCGCCAGAAAAAGGTAAATTTAAGCTCAGTAGGGCTCAGTTTTGGGATTTCGGGGTTGAGTTTCAAGATCAGACACGGTGAAAAGAACGGGGAGGAAACGATGAATAACATACTCAAAGAAGGGACCCATCGAACAATTCATTTTCCCGAATCGTGATTCGATTTTCGGTTTCGGGTAGAAGAGTTTTCGGGGTTTTGAGTTTGTTTCTAAGAAAACTAAGGCCAGATCCATGAAGAATGTGACAAGAGGGATGCGTCTGCAATTTTTGAGTTCCATCCCACGATGGCAATGGGTCCGGTACGGTGGTGTCACGGTGGAAACGATCACCGGTGACTGAGATGGGAGGCGGCACAGTTGAGGGAAGAAGAAAGAGGTGGGAAAAGAGCTAGGGTTTTCCTACTTATACTAACCCACAAGACCCAATCCGGTTGCCCTCAACTCGACCCAGGTATCCGCAGGCCAACCCGCCTCAGGTAAAATTCTAAACTTCGATTCCAATTTAGTCCATATTTTGTGCATTTAGGTCCTTTAGGTGGTCATTCAATTCAATAGAGTAGAATAAGTTGTTAGAGTGTTCACTTAAGTGCCTAATCTTGTGCAATTGTGTCTCACTAGTTATAATTTAATTCGATTTCGGGCTTAGATTAGTAATTAATTTGAATTAGTTTTAGTTTTCAATAATTAATTAATTTATATTTGAAATTATATTTGTTTGCACTTCACGCCACCGTAATACGGCTGATGACCGTAACCCTTCCGAAGAAGGGACATTCAGTGAGTGATCGAGTATTCGGGACCACTGAATGTCTCTAAGGATGAGACGGTTCTTCTCGGGATGCGTCGGGGCTCCGAGCATATATCCCGGGAAGGGCTTTCAATAACCCGGGTTACGCGAATCAACTTAAATAATCGGAATTTGCATTCATCATTTGCATTCATGCATTGAGTAGAAGTTAGAAAAATTAAAGAAAAATCCAAAAAAAAGGGAAAAATGAAAAAAAAATAAAAGATATAATAAAATCTGTTTTAAAAAATGTTTTTCAGAAAACCATGTTCTCTTATTCAATTTTCAAAAATTAAAAATTGGTAATCAAAGAGTTTTCAAGGTAAGCATTTTAAAAAAAGAACGTTTTCTATTTAAGCAATTCCAAGAGAAGACTTTTGGAAAATAAATGTCCTTTAGCAAATCCAAAAGAAGACTTTTGGAAATAAATGTTTTAAAAATCCAAGAGAAGACTTTTGGAAGTTAATAAAATTGATCAAGTTTTGGAAAAAACAAAAAAGATAATTAAAGGTTTTGTCACCGCATTTTCAAAATTTCTTTTTCGAAGAGAAAAAGATCAACAAGAGAACAAACAGTGAAAGAGAATCGAAAATAGAATTGATTGACGATCGTTCGATCATATTCTTCGAATTCTCGACATGTGGTTTAAAAATGATTTTTTTCTTTTTCTTTTATAACCCTTTTGATAATGATCAAGATAAAAGCAACCGTTAAGCGTTAAACCCGTTAGATTTAGTTTAGACTAGAGGTACCGTCGTTTGACGGACGTCTCGGGGGTGCTAATGCTTCCCCGAGCGTAACCGACTCCCGGACCTATAGACTTTGGTTAGAAGGCTGTTTATTAGGTTTAGTGTTACCTTCGCCAAGCTTAGGTTAACATTAGGCTTAATAATCTGATAGGTGGCTAATCACACCTAGGCAAAAAAGATTAGTGGCGACTTCCTCTCTTTCCAAAGTCGTTTCGGCAGGGTTCCCCGGACCCGAACATTTTGACAGCTTGGCGACTCCACTGGGGATATTAGAGAGTCTGGTCTCACTTAGTCTAATCAAGATCTAGGGTTTAATAAAACGGTTGCTTGCTTTTCTTTCTTTTTTTGTTTTGCATCTTTATTGCTTTCCATGTATATATCTGTTTGCTTCACCCCTGTCTTGTGTTGTTTCTCTTGTTTTCTGTTGTGGTTAGTTACTAGGTCTGCCAAGTTTAGTTTTAGGGGTAAAAAGGTTTGTATGTCCCTTCTACACCTCATCACTTTCTGCATCGCATGCATCAGCTCGAACCCGGGGCTTGAACTTTATACCTTTAGTTCGGGGACGGATTAGCTAACCTTCATGGGATCAATCAAGATCCCCGTTTGGGTTATGTGAAACGTCTCCACTTAGATTGAACCCTTTTCAATGAGCCTATAATGGGTGAGAATTGGGGGCCTTACTAGCCTAGAGTGGGCGACAGTAAGGACAATTTGGGAACCTTTTAGAGTATGACCGAAAACCAGCATATAGTAGTGAGGAAGCCAGCCTGTATAGAGCCGAACCCCGGAAATAAGTGTGTAGGACACAAAAAAGAAACGCTTCTAACCTTTGTCTCTTTTACCATTTTCAAACTAGACCATAGAGTAGGTAATGACATTATCCACAGTAGGTAGACTCCCCGCCCTAAGGGCATTTTTGTCCTTTTTATATTTTTGGAAAACAAGAAAGTTTTGTTAATAAGAAATAATAGGGGCATGATTTTTCTTTAAATTTCTGTTATCTGTTCACATTTATGTTCAGTTACTAACAACTTTTTGACTGTTTGTTGTTTTCTTTTGCAGACGCATCTACATAACTCTTTTGTTTTGCAGGTTGCATTATGCATCCATATGCATTTTACATCTTCAGAAGCATAATCGATCATGCATGCTCATGCATCTGTTCATCATCATAGTTTGCCAAGTCATGCATCTTTTCTATGTATCCATCAGTATGAGACTTTGAACGCCACGTCATTTGCATTTTGCATTTCCATGCACATTTCAAAGAATTGTCAAGTTGTCAGGCCATCAACTTGTATATATGATCATGCATACATTATGCATTAGTCAATCACTTGTATATATGGCACATCTATCATGCATCGTCCTTAGTACTTGTTATTAGATGCATTTCATACATATAGATTCTTCATGTAGATCACTTGTAAATATTACTTGTTTTCTACTTGGTTTTGTTGGAATCTAACATCATCAGGAAAGCATGTGTGATTCGAGAATACACATGGTAAAGTCGGCAGAAAAGATTGGAGATGCAAAACGAGGTCAAAGACCTTCCTTCCTCAGATACTTCGAAAGAAGTCAGACCGTGCCAGTGAAGTCGCTCTCGCTCAAACAAATGGCCAGTCAATAGAGGACTCCGGGATCTCATGGCGAAAAGTTGAGGATAACACCATAAGGGGTATCTTTAGTAGTTTCTCGAGTAATAGAGGGTCACACGACTCAGTCACAAAGGGGCAGCGGAAGCCCACCTGAGGAGGAATTTCTGAAACTTTGGAGCATATCTTACGCATGCATGACATCAACATAGCATTTGGGTTTAAATAATTGTATTTTGAATCTTTAGCATGTAGGATTGCATTTTGTTAATAGTGGTTAGAATTGTTGTACTTTCATTAATTGGCTTAAGAAAACAAAGTTTCGTGGTTTTAAAAAAAAAAAAGAGGGAGAGAATAAAACTTGCAAAGTCATGTGATCACCACTTAGAGACAGTTCTCAAAAGTACTAGGCAATGGGCAAAAATCTTCGTCTAGGCGATGACTAAAGGAATGATATGGTTTTCAAGGAAAAAATGTCTTTTCAATAAAAGGGTTGTGAATAAGAAAAAGTTTTTGGAAACCAAATTGAATCAATGACTAAGAACAATCATGAGTTCGTAGTTAAATAATTTTGCCTGTTTGAACTTAATTGGTCATGATAAACTCTTTATGCAATGCATATTTCAGGCCCACGTTCCTGTCTCATATCCTTTTGATTCTTTTCTTGTCTCATATTCTATTGATTCTTTATTCCTATCCTATTCGAATATCATTCTCGTAAATATATTGTATTTCAGGCCAAATGATGATGAATGCAAAGATGCTCCAGACAAATTTGGATTTGACTTTGAGAAGCCTGTCTGTGCTGATGAGCTAAACTATGAAGACATTGAGGAACCCCCAGACCTTTTGAGACTGGTAGAATAGGAGGAAAAGCAGATACTGCCACATAAGGAACTTACTGAATTGATTAATTTGGGGACAGAAGAAGAACCTAGGGGGTCAAAATTGGTACTACATTATCGAAAGAGGGAAAGACAAGAGTTGATAGATTTCTTGAAAGAATATGCTGATGTGTTCGCATGGTCATACTAGGACATGCTGGGGTTAGATCCGGAAGTTGCGGTGCCTAAGCTACCTATCAGACCAGATTGCAAGCCGATTCTACAGAAATTGAGGAGAATGAAGTCGGATATGTTGTTAAATATTAAGGAAGAAGTCAAGAAGCGGCTTGATTCTTGGAAGAAGCTAAATAACCAGAGTGGCAAGCAAATATAGTCCCAGTACCGAAGAAGGATGGAAAAGTAAGAATGTGTGTGGACTATCGGGACTTGAACCGAGCTAGCTGATCAGACAAAAATTATGCATCTTTTTATGGTCATTTTCCTATGCTTTTTGGGTATTTTATGCTTGATTATGCCTTATACTGGTTATATTTGTGTTCATAGGTGTTGAAGAGAAGAAAGTGCAAAATCATCAATTTTGTACTCTTTTTGGAGCCTTTTTGGATGATTTATGACACAAATATTTTCCAAGGACATTTTGGTTCAAGGATGGAGCTATTATGATCGAGATTGAAGAGTTTTTAAAGGCAAAGGAGCAAGACGAGTTCAAACCAAGAAGACAGGTTCGAGTGCCGAGCCATGACACAGTTCACCTGGGTGATCAGACAAACTACATGGGTCTTCAAACAAACCTTGTGGGCACCCAGGTGGAGTCGGGACACTACCCATCCGGTTCTTCAGGCAGAACACATGGGTGCTCAAGGCAACTATGTGGGCGCCAAGGAGGAGTCCGGATAGCCAAATGCGCGCACAACCCATGTCACTTCCTCTTGAAGCTTCTTCAATACTTTAAAGATTTGGCGACAGTTCTGTAATTCAGCCATAACTTTTGATCTAGAGCTCCGTTTAAGGGGTATGAGTAGGCGTTGAAAAGCTAACTCCGAGAGCTACTACTTTCGTTTTTTGGTCGAAGCCCAGTTCAGACGTTTTCATGGACGAAATTGCCCTTGAAGTCAGCTGACAAAAATTGTCTTGGGCCTTTCTTGCGGGATTGATCAAATTGAGCCCAAATTCTTATTTGGATTAGCTTGAAGACTTAGAGAGAAGGCTAGAACGTCCCTAGGGTTTGTTTAAGCCATCTAGAACTCTAAAATCTACCCTAGGCAGCCCCTATATATACCCTTTTATCCTAGACACCTAGAACAACTTACAACACAACTTTTATCTCTTTTTCTCTCTAGGTTTTGCGGTTTGGAGAGGAGGCAGCCGCCTCCTCCTCTTTTCCTCTTCGGTTTGTAAGTTTTCAATCTCTTATGGATTGGAAACTCCAATCCATGAGAGGTTAAACCTTTATACTTCTTTTCCTTAGGTATTTTTGATCAATAAATCTATGGTGAGACTTTTGTTCTTAAAAATTTGATTTTTTATGTTTGAATATGTTTCTTATCTCTGTGCTTCATCTTATGTGTTCATATTTTGATTGGTTTGGTGTACAACTTATCTTGAGATTTATGAATACTAAAGTTAGATTCAAGTTGGCTTAAGTTAAGTCGATGTTGGTCACAAGTGACAATTGAATTAGATGTTCTAGGTTCAATGGGATATCAAACCTTGTTGAAATCTTTAGGCCGAGATGGAAATTGATGTAGGCAAGTTTGGTATTGATTTACCATGCATGTGGAAAAGTAAATCTTAATGCTTGTCCTATGATTCTTCACAGGGTGATGCTTGATTAGGAACAATAGGGAATAGTTTTAGCTAGTAGCAAGATTAATTCTCTTAGCATGTTGGAGGGTCGAGTATTCCTCTCCTATACCAATTATTCAAATGGAGTTGTTTAAGATGTTAAGAGGATTACTTTGTTTCAATGAAAGTTGATGTCTACGTCTTAGGCTATATACCGATTTGGGATGATTTATGATTCTTAATTGATTGCAATTTAAGTCAAATTTATGCTTTGTGTCTATGATCCATCATTCACTTGATCAAAATAATTACCTAAAGGAGAAGAAGTATGCTTTTAATTAATTGTTTCTCTTAAATTGATTTCTTAGTCATTAGTTTAGATTTATATAATTGTTTTCTAATTTAGTTTACCTATTTTGAAAACCTATAAAAAATCCCCTTTGGTAAGATTTTCTTTTGTGTAATTTGGCTTTGATTTGCTCCTACCTTCTCTGTGGATTCGACCCCTACTTTCCCTAGCTAATAGTTATAGGTTTGTGGGGATTTATTTTGTGATTTGTTCAACGACCGATCACAATTTTGGCGCCGTTGCCGGGGAATGAAGGAAGCAACAAGAAGATTGAAAACAAATTATCACCTAAGAATTTCTTACCCTTATCTTTTTCTTTTTCGTTATTTTCTTTTTATTTTTATTTTTCGTTTTAGTACTAAATTTTTCTTTCTAGTCTTTGTTTTCTAGTAATTAGAATTTTGAGACAATGGATCAAAAATCACTATGTTCTCTAAAGGAGGTCCTAAGTTGTCAACAATTTCCTGATGAACATTGGACTACATATTGGGAACGGTATAACAAGCTATGCGAGAGCAACCCTGACCATGGTTTGTCTGAATTGCAGTTAATTCAAACTTTCTACTATGGGTTATCTCACATAGCTCGAGAGTGTTGATTACGTAAGTGGAGGTATTTTGGAAATTTCGGAACTAAAGAGTCCTGAAGATGCGATAAGACTGCTTAATGCCACGACAGAAAGTATCAACTAGTATCTTCAAAATGATATTCTACTTTCCAGATGAAGATGTGGACCAATTTTGGAATAGGTTCTACTACGTATATCGTTGCTCACAAGATCATGAGATTGAAGTGCGTGAACTTGTTCAAATATTCGAATCTTGTATGCAACCAAGTGAAAGGGAAAAATGGGAGATTCTACCAAAGGAAGCTTCCAAGATTGGGAAAGAAGAAAAGGAGGCATCGATCGAAGTTCCAATCATGAAGGAAATTGAAGAAGTGTCGAGCGCAACGATGGATGATTTGGAATCACAAGAGCTTAAGGTGCAAGACCCCATTCAATTTTTCTCCAATAATAAAGATGATGCCCCATTCATGGTCTGCATCCCTACAACACCAAAGGAGACTCCCAAGATTGTGCACGAAGAACAAATAGTACCCAAAGAAGACATTGAGATGGACATTCCTCTACTTTCTCCACCAAAGATTGCCAAGCACGAAGAGCCACCATACGATGAGCACTTTGGACATTCTAAAGAGTTGAAAGATCTTGTTGATGACCAAGTTTTGGAGCCTGCAGATCCAAATTTGGAGGTCAACAAATTTCTTAAACAAGAAAGCTATTGAGAAGAGGAATGGATATCTGATCGGACCAAAATTATGCATCTTTTTATGGTCATTTTCCTATGCTTTTAGGGTATTTTATGCTTGATTATGCCTTATATTTGGTATATTTGTGTTTATAGGTGTTAAAGTGAAGAAAAGTGCAAAATCACCAATTTTGTACCTTTTTGGAGCCTTTTTCGATGATTATTTACACAAATATTTTCCAAGGATATTTTGGATGAAGAATGGAGGCAATATGTTCGTGATTGAAGAACTTGAAGAGTCAATTTTATAATCATAAGATTGATTTTCAAGAGTTAGAAGCAAAGGAGCAAAGTTGAATTTCAAGGCAAGAAAACATGTCAAGAAGTGTCATAGCACTGGAGTACATGGGTCGCGAGGCAAACCACATGGGGCGCCAAGCATAGCACATGGGCGCCCAGCGCTTGTTGGGACATGCCACCAGCAACCACATGGGAGCAGGCGACCTGGGCCTGAGAGCAGCGCCCTGGGCGCACAAGCCATCTACATGGGCGCCCAGGGGGAGTCGGGGTTCAGCCATGCGCGCGGCAGGCATACCATCATGCATGTCTTCACCTTAAAGCCTCTTCACTTGTTTCCAGATTTGGCGGCCTTTCTGTATTTTGGCCATAACTTTTGATCCAGAGCTCCGTTTGAGGCGTATGAGTAGCCGTTGGAAAGCTAACTCCAAGATCTACAACTTTCGTGTTTTTGTCGAAGCCCAGTCTTGCCGCTTTCGTGGACGAAAATGCCCCTGAAGTCAGCGGACAGAAACTGTCCTGGGCCTGTTTTGCGGGATTGATCCAATTAAGCCCAAATTCTTATTTCGACTAGCTTGAAGACTTGGAGAGCAGCCCAGCACATCCTTAGGGTTTGTTTAGCTCTAAATTAACCCTAAGCCACCCTCTATAAATACCCTCTTAAGTCTAAAACCCTAAAAACATAACACAACATAGAAAATCATCTTTTCTCAACCCTAGCTCTAGGGTTTGCGATAGGAAGAGGAAAGGCAGCCGCCGGTCTCAAGCATTGTAAGTCTCTCATGGATTGCTTGCAATCCATGAGTAGCTAAAACTTTTATACTTCTTTTCCTTAGGTACTTTTGATCAATGAATTATTGGTGATACTTTTGTTCTTAATAATTTGAGCTTTTTCCGTTTGAATACGTTTCTTATCTCTATGCTTCATCTTATGTGTTCATACTTTGATTGATTTGGTGCGCAACATATCTTGAGATTTATGAATGCTATAGTTAGATTCAAGTAGCTTGAGTCAAGATAAAGTTGGTCCAAGTAACAATTGTAATTCTAGGAGTCCTAGGTTCAATGGGATATCAAACCTTGTTGAAATCTTTAGGCCGAGATGGAAATTGACGTAGGCAAATTTGGTATTGATTTATCATGCATGTGGATTAATAAAACTTAATGCTTGTTATATGAGGGGCTAAAACCATAGATTATAACATTTGAGGTTAATTGTCAGCGAGATGCGGGTTAATCTTCTTAGCATGTTGGAATTAGCATCACATCTGTTCCTATACCAATTATTCAAATGGAGTTGTTTAAGATGTTAAGAGGATTACTTTGTTTCAATGAAAGTTGATGTCTACGTCTTAGGCTATATACCGATTTGGAGTAATTTATGATTCTTAATTGATTGCAATCTAAGCCAAATTTATGTTTAGTGTCCATGATCCATGATTCACTTGATCAAAGTAGTTACCTAAAGGAGAAGAAGTATGTTTTCATTCATTGTTTTTACTAAACTCTCTTTTAAATCTTTAGTTTAGATTTCTTTTAATTGTTTTCTAGTTTAATTACTCTATTTTGAAAAACCCAAAAATATCTTTTCCAGGTTAGAATTTCTTCTGTAAGATTTAACTTTGATTCGTACCTTCCCTGTGGATTCGACCCCTACTTGCCCTAGCTAAGTAGTTATTATCTATTTGTTATTGGTTTGTGGGGAATTATCTTGTAATTTGATCAACGACTCGATCACAATTTTGGCGCCGTTGCCGGGGAAGGTTTTTAGTAATCGAAGGCGAATTATTACTTAAGAATTTCTACCTTTATCTTTTATATTTTTCATTATTTTTCTTTTAAATTTTTAGCTTAGTTAATTTTTCCTTACTTTTTATTTTCCAAGTTACTTGTTATTGTTGGATTCTTTGTTTAAGTTCTTTCTAGGTGTTGTATGCCAAATACAAGGAGTAGTGGTACCAAGGACTTAGAGTTTAATTCTGAGCCTGAACGTACACTCTTTGCACTAAGGAAGGAGAATTTGTTTCGAGACCAAGGAGGAGATTCGTCAACAGCAAGTTCTCAAGCTAGCTCTCCACGTTCCACCACTTCTTCTTCAAGTTTGGAATCACAAACCCCAAGAGAAAACATGACCGAAGAAAACAACAAAAATAGGACTTTGAGGGAACCTACTGCCCCAAATGTGACTACACAGCGCTTAGCAATTCAATATCCAACCAGTGAAGAAAATTTTGAGATCAAGTCTGGATTCATTCATTTATTGCCAAAATTTTATGGTATGTGATACGAATCTAGTTGTAATTGGTCCAAATCCACCTTAGAGACCCGCCTAAGATCAACTTGAATCACCAAACTTCTAGATGTGTATGTCGACAATCTTCACTTGATAAATCTCCCTTCGTTCGTCGGCCTTAGACCTCCAAGTCGACCTGCACTTGAACACCTAAGATCATAAGATTCACAAACAACCAAGCAATCACAACTTAATTGTTTGCTAGGACTCTACAAGATTGAAGAACCCTAAGTTTGCTCAAACTAGAACAATGAAGCCAAAGAAATCGATGTGGGTATAAACCTCTCAACTTTATTGATTAACTTGACTTGTGTTTACAAGAGGGGGATGGTCCCTTTATATAGTAGTAGGGGACACATAACCCTTCTCCTAAAACTAAAAGGAAAACATTACATAAAGGAAGGAACAAGGAAATAGCCTACTCCTTGTCCTACTAGGAAAAGTAAATACTTAACTTAATTAAGCAAGGATTGGACTTAGTCAAACAAGGCCCAACCCAATGTCTTCTAAACTAAATAAATAACTAATCTAAGATAGAATAAAAGGCCCAATGACCGAATTACACAATATTAAGCCTAATGCTCATCGATGGATAACATGGTGCACAACATGGAATCGTTTGGAATATTCCTTGTTGTGTGATCTTCAAATCGGCCCAATGAGTCTTCAATGGTCTTCAATTCTTCAAGATGAGATCTTATAAAGCCCACCAAAGCTTCCATAAACCTTTTAGCCCGAGCCCTTGTGATTGGACCCAACGGCATAGACAAAGGATCGTGTGGCCGGGCATGGCCAAGTCAAGTGGCCGGGTGTGGCCGGGCATGGCCATGTCGCGTGGCCGGTGATGACCGGGCATCTCCATGTTGCATGGCCGGTGTTGCGTGGGCATCTCCAAGTCGCATGGTCGGTCACTTGTGCTTCCATCTCCATGCTCCTCCAGGCTAGCATCGATGACATCTCCATGATCTTCATTGGCTCCAATGTGTCCTTTTAAGCCATGATAAGCCCTTGGCGCATCATCCCCTCTCCCTTGAAAAGGATTTGTCCTCAAATCTGCATCACTATCAAACAAGGATAAGTCTGAAACATTAAAAGTAGTACTTACATTGCCATATTCACTAGGCAGATCTAGCTTGTAGGCGTTGTTGTTGATCCTCTCCAAGACTTGGAATGGACCATCTCCACGAGGTAAGAGCTTAGACTTTCTCTTTTCAGGGAACCTCTCCTTCCTTAGATGCAACCAAACCCAATCCCCGGGTTCAAAGATGACTTCTTTGCGCCCTTTGTTAGCATTCTTCATGTAGTGTTGTGTCTTCTTCTCAATTTGAGCTCGAACCCTAGCATGAAGCTCTCTAACATAATCGGCCTTCCTTTGTCCATCCATGTCGACTTGCACACTCAAAGGTAAACTCAACAAATCCAATGGGGTTAAAGGATTAAAGCCATACACAGTTTCAAAAGGAGAACATCCAGTGGTGCTATGTATGCTTCTATTATATGCAAATTCGACATGAGGTAGACAATCCTCCCAAGTTCTTAAATTCTTTTTAATTAAAGCCCTAAGCAAAGTCGACAAAGTCCTATTAACTACCTCGGTTTGACCATCGGTTTGAGGATGACAAGTAGTAGAAAATAATAACTTAGTTCCTAACTTAGCCCATAAAGTTCTCCAAAAGTGACTTAAGAACTTAGCATCTCTATCACTTACAATCGTTCTAGGCATTCCATGTAGTCTAACAATTTCTTTAAAGAACAAATTAGCTACATTAATGGCATCATCCGTTTTAGTACATGCAATAAAGTGAGCCATCTTAGAAAACCTATCAACAACCACAAAGATAGAATCTTTACCTATCCTAGAACGAGGTAAACCTAACACAAAGTCCATGCTAATATGAGTCCATGGTTCATGAGGAATAGGCAAAGGAGTATACAATCCATGCGGTTTAGATGTAGATTTAGCTTGCAAACAAACAATGCAACTAGCAACATACTTCCCTACATCATGTCGCATCTTAGGCCAAAAGAAGTGTTCATGCAATATATCATATGTTCTATCAACTCCAAAGTGACCCATTAAACCCCCTTCATGCGATTCCCTCAAGAGCAATATGCGCAAAGAGCAAGAAGGCACACACAATCTAGATTCCTTAAACAAAAATCCATCATGCTTATAATACTTTCCAAATCCAGAATTTTCACATGCTTTAAATATTTCACTAAAGTAAACATCACTAGCATATAATTCCTTAATATACTCAAAACCAAGAAACTTAGAATCAAGCATGGAAAGTAAGACATACCTCCTTGATAACGCATCGGCTACCACATTCTCCTTACCTTGTTTGTATCGCACAACATAAGGAAAGCTCTCGATGAACTCACTCCACTTAGCATGCCTCTTGTTTAGCTTTTGTTGGCCTCTTAAATACTTCAAGCTCTCATGATCCGTATGAATCACGAATTCCTTAGGCCAAAGGTAGTGTTGCCAAGTTTGCAACGCCCTCACAAGAGCATACAACTCTTTATCATAGGTTGGATAGTTCAATGCAGCCCCATTCAATTTCTCACTAAAGTATGCGACGGGCTTCCCACCTTGCATTAAAACAGCTCCAATTCCAACCCCTGATGCATCACATTCAATCTCAAAAGTATTGTTAAAGTTAGGTAAAACAAGCAAAGGAGCATTAGTTAGTTTATCCTTCAACGTCTCAAATGCTTCTTGTTGTTCATCTCCCCACTTGAATGGTGCTATTCTTCTTCATAACACTTGTAATAGGGGCGGCTAAGGTGCTAAAATCCTGAACAAACCTCCTATAGAATCAGGCTAGTCCATGAAAAGATCTCACTTGTCCAACGTTGGTGGGTGTTGGCCAATCTTTAATTGCCTTGATCTTTTCCCCATCAACCTCTATACCTTGCGATGAAACCACAAAACCAAGAAAAACAAGCTTGTTTGTGCAAAAGGTGCACTTCTTAAGGTTAGCATATAATTTCTCAACCCTAAGTACATCTAACACACATCTTAGATGCCTAACATGCTCATCTAGGTTTCGGCTATACACAAGTATATCATCAAAATAAACAACAACAAACTTGCCAATAAAAGCTCTTAAAACATGATTCATTAATCGCATGAATGTACTAGGTGCATTAGTCAATCCAAAAGGCAT